>MU183995.1:95847-125448 GCA_016904865.1 Pissodes strobi
ATAATCGAATTATTTAGTATCAGTATTTCAATCAACAAGATTCAACAGTTATCTAAAAACATGGTGATTCAGCCGACCCTGGCTAGCCGCTCGAACTCATCGCCTTGATGCGTCATTACAATTTTGGTTCGTGAGATTTTTGATTACATTGCATTTGGGGTGAGAGGGAGAAGGTAAAGACTGGGTGGGTTTGTAATGAGGGATGGCGGAGATGCTCGGATAATTCCGATCGATCTTCCTTACAGGTAAGTCGATTGATCTTGTAATTATCCTTCGCATCTCCACCATCCCTCATTACACTTTGTAGATGTTTAAAGTATTTGCGATGTAATCTACATTAACTGAAAATTGCGAGCTTTCTGTAGTCCTAGATTTGTAAGGCCCTTTTTATAAACTAAAATTCAAATTTATAACCATTAGATTTAATAACACACATTATGAAGGTACATATATCATGTTTAACGCTTAACTGATATTAACCTTTAACTTATTTTTAATACTCTACCAATATTCTTATGTAATATGATAACAAGTTGGTAAGTAAGTTATAATTGTAGCTTAATATTTATATGATTCCTTAGAATTTATGGTTCAATAAACAAGATGCCAATCCAGTGGGATTACCCACGCCAAGTTTTTTATACAATTTCGAGAATACTTTTGATTTTTCTGTCGAGACAGCAGTCTTCTGAATGGTTTGTAATGTAACTCCCATTCTTTGAGCTGCTGAAGTTGCCCCGTGTCGCGTGCTGTGTGTCCCAAAGATTTCCGTGTTTATACTGCTGGCTTTTAGTATTAACTTGACCCATCTGTTAATGGTTTGACTGCTGTCTGGGTGATAGGGCTTTTTGTGAGTGAGTATTACATTTTCTTTGGTTTTGCTACTTGTGGTATCGATTGCATCTGCAAATGCAACGATCTATTAGCATATTTACAGTATCTGTGAATGCCGTAATTTCTATTTTTGAATAAAAAAATAGGTATGTTCACTAGCTGCAACTGCAATTGCAGACAGTGGAGGGTACGATCGATTGTATCTGCTAATACAACGAACTATTCACCTTTTATTGACTGGTAGCACCCTTTTTCCTTTTGTGCGTTCTAGGTAAGTCTCTAATAGTGTGGCTATACATAGCTCAGGTTGATTAATAAAATAAGGTAATATCAAGCTAGGTTGAAGCCTGTTTAAGCCACTTGCTTTTATTTTATCCGGGAATCTGATTTCAATTATGTATTCATATTTAAAAATATTGTCTATTTTTACTTCCGGGTTGTCCGTGATTTGTGTGCCGTTATTAGTATTAAGAGTGTTACTAGCTTTAAAGTTAGATTTGTAGATTTAAGAATTCGTGAGGGTACATGCTCTTTAAGCGCTGTAGAACTGGGTAGGAATCCCAAGTAATTGAGTATTTTGATTTTGGGGGTCTTATGTTAAATATTCCATTGAGAAACCTTTTTATAACCGCTTCGTCTTTTGTTTCAGTAGGATGACTCCGAAAACAATTGAATGTTTAGGAGCTCAAGAATAAGTTTACGGTTTTATTATATACTTGTTGGCGCTTAGAAAAACAGAAATTCCCCTATTTATTGTAAGTATTTCCGTATTGTTTGAGGACGCTATCTGTCAATGAAGAAATAATCACTTTTATCGCTTCATTAGGTACGCTTTGTTATAGAGAAGCTCTCCTGACAACGAGGAAATTTCATCAATTTTTTTTTTTTTTTTATTTTTTATTATTATTTTTTTTTATTATTGTTGATTTCGATAGCCCACGAAAAATAAGTGAACACGTGTTTTTTCTTTTTTCCCTCAGCCGAAAAATGAGGCAGATACAACGCCTTGAGATGTGCTTATGACGTCATAATACACATTAATTGTTACGTCACACCATGCATAGTATATCTATATATACAAAACTAAAAACTGGTATAGCTCTTGTAATATTCATCTTTAGTGGAAATAAAAAAATACGTATCGATATTTTTTCCACTGTTCTATAGTTTGCAATAAAAAATAATCAGTTTAATTTCTCAGGAAACTTCCTAATTTCCCTACAGCCAGAAAAATTTTCTTCCACAATGGTTGTTTCTCTCCGCAAGGATATGTGAGTACGTATTTTTCAGGGTAAAGATAATAGACTGTTCTGCCAGTAGGTCCCTTTTCTGTTGTATCAACCCCAAAAATGAGCATGGTTGCGGGGGAATAACTACGCTTTTTTCGGAATTTATATAAAACCTAAATCTTGTAATGTTTGTGTAATTTTATTTATACTTTTAAGCAATTCTCTTTTGAATTACCAATAACTAGCCAATTGTCTAAGTAGAGTACAGTTTTTATACCCTTTAATTTTACATGTCTTACAACTAGTTTCAGTTTTGTGAAAAGATATGGAGCTGTACATAAACCAAATGAAACACAATTAAATTGGTATAGTACGTTGCAAAAAACGAATCTTAACAACTTTTTTGACTACTGTGCATAGGGATAAGGAAATCTGCATCTTTAAGAGATCAGTTTTCCCCAAGAATGCGTATTTTAAAATTACATTTTTTGCCGTCCTATGTAGTCTTCTACTTTGCTAACCGGAGTGGTGTCCTATTGAAAGGGATTTCATAATCCTGTACCCACTCTATTATTGAACTGTTTACCTTTAATTTCTGCTAATTTTGAACGCATAATTCTAGTTCAGATGGTTGGCTGATTAAATTATTGAAAGGGAGGGCTAAGGCACTAATCCCACGGACTATAGTTGTTTCTGTAATTGATACAGTAGTTGTCTTGGCAGGATTTAGTATTGTCTTCGAGATTTAATTTTGGTCTGAGGACATTGCAGTTGGCAGCTGGTGGATACTTCTCTATCATACTGTTTGTTTTTTTTTTAATCTTTTAGTCCTTTTAATAAGTAATTGTCCCATCTAAACTATCTGAGTATGTAGTTCTGGCCTCGCAGGTGTGATTTCGTCGTTTTTTTATTTTCTTTTTTTCTTTTTTTTTTGCCTACACCTACACAGCTAGGTTCTGATGTTGGTAAGTCTTGATTCGGATAAGTTATTTCCTCAGCTAGCGTGAGAGGATCTTCTAATGCATTTGCAAATGCTGCAATTTCTGTTTTTGAACAGAAAAATAGGTTCATGAATATGTTCACTATCTGCAACTGCAATTGCAGACAGTGGGTACGATCGATTGTATCTGCTAATACAACGAACTATTCACCTTTTTGCTTGCTGCTTAACCCTGGTTATGCTTTCGACTGCATCTGCAAATGCAACGATTTTTTAGCATATTTACAGTATCTGCAAATACTGTAATTTCTGTTTCGAATAGAAACCAAGAGTGTAATAATTCGCCATCTCCAATGCAATGATTTTATGTAAGAGGGTTGCAATAGTATGGTGGTTATTTGTTTTTGTATCTGCAATACATAGCACTATACCGTTTTATTTTTGTCAGTACATATATCCTTTACATCGGCAAATGTGGGGATATAGTATGCCTCTAACTACTTTTACATAATATACCTACTGGGGTGGAGGCTGTTGGGGCTCCTTCACATCTGCAAATGTGAAGGCCAATTTTAGTTAAAGTTATTCGCATCTGCAAATGCGAATTTGTAAATAGGTATTGATATTATTTATTAACATCTCCTGCAAGCAATGTTTACTTAAATTTTTTCCCTAACCGGACGGCTCATGTCAACACGAATTGTTTAAAAATACTGCATTCCGGTATTACATTGCTTCGACAAAGCCGAATGATAACATTCCGCCTTTTTCCCTTAATTTTGGGTTAGTTTTGGTTAGCACTTTTAGTTCTTATTGATTGAGCCTCCGTTGCGAGCAAAGCCAACGGAGGGCCATGCAAGGCTATAATAATACCCAACTTGGGATTTAGTCGCTCGTAAATTATGCGTCAGCTTGCCTTTATGGCTAGTTTTTAGGGGTTAATTTCGTGAGAAAAGGGCACTCTTCGACTTACTCAATTTTTAATTTTTTTTTTTTTTTGAAAAGTATTTGTTAATACAGAAATAGCAATAATTACAATATACATAGTCCTTATTCCTCTAGACAGTGTTTTTGAACACTGGTATTGAGGATAATTGCATTTTAGTAATAATAATAATAACAGTATGATTTCCTATAAACTCTCTAGTATTGTGGCTATGAATATCCTTTGAAAATATTATGATAATATTTTAATTTTGAGTTTTATTTATTATCCTGTAAATAAGTTTATTCTGTTCAAATTTTAATACCTTATGTAATTGCCATACTCTTAAATTTTCATATAGATCTGCAGTATGAGTCAGTGGATCATAATTAAATATAACTTTGTTTTTTGTTTTGCAATATTTGCATCGAATCGAATTGTAGTTTATAGTCCCACATGTGCCCCATACGGGGATCAAATATCGAAAACCTAATGATACGAAGGTATTATAACCATTTGTTTCTATTTTTTATATTCCTTTATATGGTATAAACGTTTTATTCTATGTAAAACATTAATAAATGTGCAGGCCGACCGGTATATATTTCCTCGTTTTGATTGTGTTATGTAAACACTTTTTGTGATTGAATAGTATTTCTTTGGTAGGATGTACGATTAGACGAGATTACTAGAGAACGGTTCGAATAGCTCGTATCGTTAACTGTTGCTTATTACTTATATTCATTTCGATATAATATATTTGAATTCCGAATATATTGTTTGAGTCTGTGTAATTGTGCACAGACGACAAATGTAACAATGTTTTGTCATGCCCTCGTATATAAATAACAGTTTGTTAGTATAATTCAAATCGCAGTGAGCACATTTAATTTTTGTTTACTGATTCATTCGCATTTTTGACTGTAACCCGTTCGCACTCTATTTTATGCTAATGAGTATAGTTAGTTTTAGAAGTTTGAGAGTATTTTCCATATCAATTTTATTAAGTAAAAAAAATAAGGGTTACAAGTGTCATATTTACTCATAATACTACAGTTTAGTATTATACACATTTAGTTTGCTTTTATACGAGAGATTCTGTTTTTATATATTTAAGATAACCAGGTATTTAAAATTTTGGCATATAATCTTATATGGACTCACCCCCTGATTCGCTTCTTCCGATGAATATTGCCTTCTTTCTTCGCCTCCTTTGCAAGCAAGACGTATCACTAACACTTCACTATACTAGAAATACGATTTCTAGGCATTTTCTTCTTAAAACCAAAAGAAAGAACCGATTTACGGATTCTTGCTTGTCACCGACCGGTACAAAATTGTAATGACGCATCAAGGCGATGAGTTCGAGCGGCTAGCCAGGGTCGGCTGAATCACCATGTTTTTAGATAACTTCTTTAAAAATTATACCGATTGGGAAAAAGTTGTATACTACAAAGTGTAATGAGGGATGGCGGAGATGCGAAGGATAATAGAGTGGGTACAGAATTATAAAACCCTTTCAATAGGACACCACGTTTTTTGCAACGTACTATACCAATTTAATTGTGTTTCATTTGGTTTATGTACAGCTCCATATCTTTACACAAAACTGAAACCAGTTGTAAGATATGTAAAATTAAAGGGTATAAAAACTGTACTCTACTTAGTCGATTGGCTACTTATTGGTAATTTAAAAGAGAATTGCTTAAAAGTATAAATAAAATTACACAAACATTACAAGATTTAGGTTTTATATTAATTCCGAAAAAAGCGTAGTTATTCCCGCGCAACAATGCTAATTTTTGGGGTTGATACAAGAAAAAGGGACCTACTGGCAGAACAGTCTATTATCTTTTACCGTGAAAAATACTTACTCACATCTCCTTGCAGAGAGAAACAACCATTGTGGAAGAAAATTTCCCTGGCTGTAGGGAAATTAGGAAGTCTCCTGAGAAATTAAACTGATTATTTTTTATTGCAAACTATAGAACAGTGAAAAAGAAATCGATACGTATTTTTTATTTCCACTAAAGATGAATATTACAAGAGCTATACCAGTTTTTAGTTTTGTATATATATAGATATACTATGCATGGTGTGACGTAACAATTCATGTGTACTATGACGTCATAAGCACATCTCAAGGCGTTGTATCTTTCATGGGCAATTGAAATCAGCAATTATAAAAAAAATAAAAAAAAAAAAAAAATCAAAAATAATTGATGAAACTTCCTCATTGTCAGGAGAGCCTTTCTATTACAAAGCGTACCTAATGAAGCGATAAAAGTGATTATATCTTCATTGACAATAGCGCCCTCAAACAATACGGAAATACTTAAAATAAATAGGGGAACTTCTGTTTTTCTAAGCGCCAACAAATATATAACAAAACCGTAAACTTATTCTTGAGCTCCTAAACATTCAATTGTCTTCGGAGTCATTCTACTTTACCATGAACTCACACAAATCTGCACTTTCTCCAATATTGAATATTAAAACAAAAGACGAAGCGGTTATAAAAAGGTTTCTCAATGGAACATTTAACATAAGACCCCCAAAACCAAAATACTCAATTACATGGGTCCTACCCAGTTCTACAGCGCTTAAAGCGCATGACCCTCACGAATCCTTAAATCTACAAATCTAACTTTAAAGTTAGTAACACTCTTAATACTAATATCGGCACACAAATCACGGACAACCCGGAAGTAAAAATATACAATATTTTAAAATATGAATACATAATTGAAATCAGATTCCCGGATAAAATAAAAACAAATGGCTTAAACAGGCTTCAACCTAATTTGATATTACCTTATGTTACTAATCAACCTTAACTATATATAGCCACACTATTAGACTTACATAGAACGCACAAAAGGAAAAAGGGTGCTACCAGTCAATAAAACGTGAATAGTTCGTTGTATTAGCAGATACAATCGATCGTTTCTGTTCAAAAACAGAAATTACGGCATTCACAGATACTGTAAATATGCTAATAGATCGTTGCACTTGCAGATGGAATCGATACCACAAGGAGCTAACCAAAGAAAATATAATATTCACTCACAAAAAGCACTATCACCCAGACAGCAGTCAAACCATTAGCAGATGGGTCAAGTTAATACTAAAATACTAAAATCCAGCAGTATAAACACGGAAATTTTTGGGGCACAGAGCACGCAACACGGGGCAACTCCAGCAGCTGAAAGAATGGGAGCTACATTACAAACCATTCAGAAGACAGCTGGCTTGACAGAAAAATCAAAAGTATTCTCAAAATTCTATATCAAACTTGGCGTGGGTAATCCCACTGGATTTGCATCTTGGTTATTGAACCATAATTTCTAAGGAATCATATAAAATATTAAGCTACAATAATTATAACTTACTTACCAACTTGTTATCATATTACATACAAATATTGGTATAGTATTAAAAATAAGTTAAAGGTTAATATCAGTTAAGCGTTAAACATGATATATGTACCTTCATATGTGTGTTATTAAATCTAAGGTTATAAAAAAGGGCCTTACAAATCTAGGACTACAGAAATATCGCAATTTTCAGTTAATGTAGATTACATCGCAAATACATTAAACATCTACAAAGTGTAATGAGAGACGGCGGAGATGCGAAGGATAATTTCAAGATCAATCGACTTACCTGTAAGGAAGATCGATAGGAATTATCCGAGCATCTCCGCCGTCCCTCATTACAAACCTACCTAGTCTTTACCTTCTCCCTTTCATCCCAAATGCAATGTAATCAAAAATCTCACGAACCAAAATTGTAATGACGTATCAAGGCGATGAGCTCGAGTGGCTAGCCAGGGTCGGCTGAATCACCATGTTTTTAGATAACTTCTTTAAAAATTTTACCGATTGGGAAAAAGTTGTATACTACAAAGTGTAATGAGGGACGGCGGAGATGCTCGGATAATTTCGATCGATCTTCCTTACAGGTAAGTCGCTTGATCTTGTAATTATAAGAAATATCTAGGTAAAATATCAGAAACACGTTTTTAGACACTTTTTCTAAATGCTTTTTGGTATCGTATAGAATGCCGGATTTCATAATTCAGATACAGCAGTTTGGTAAGTTTTTATTTTAGTTTAGTTAGACAGTGACTACTACTTTCCCGCAAATAATAGAGAAACAACTGAATGAAATTGTTATGTTATAAAATTGAAGGATTGAATAAATGTTGCTTAATGTTTTATATTAAATTTTGTTTAGCCTTCGAATCGAATTCAATTAGAAAACGCATAATTTCAGTTTTCAAAAATTTTACTTGTTCTCAGGACCCTTTCATAATCATGAATAACTCTTTCATCTGCTGCAATAAACTACAAAATCAAAACGCTTGAACTAATAAAAAAAGATTTATTAAGCGAAACATGTGTGAACAAGATGTAGGTAATAGGGATAATATGGGAAAAACTAATTTTCCATTCTAGGCTGATAGAAATAGCGGTATTCTACATTCTGCTTAACATGTTCATCTATTCAACTATGTTTTCAAATGATGCGTCTTAGGGATGAAGCTGCTAACCTGATAAACAAACAGATGATATGCTTGGAAATGCTATGCTCGTTACATAACACCTTAGTCCATCTAAACATAAAATAATATTGCTATATTATATATTATATCGTTGATTGGTAAATCTTAACTCTTGTTAAATATCACAGAGTTTTTATGGTCCTGTTTAAAATACCACACATAACGCCGTCATGCACGTGAAAAAGTTTAATTTTAGCGTTTCTTATCTTTACAATAATTTCTCAATAACGATATTAGATATACCGACTTTAATATAGTGACGATATATGAAGTCTAGGATGACTGTACTGGCAAGCTTAAAGGCTGATTTTCACATGTCGGTCGTGCACTGACTGTGCACCTACCGTGTCATTTTTACAGTACATCAAAACATTAGGACTGGGCGATCGCAACACCGTCGTATATATGTAAATGTAAATAAGGGCTTCAGTGCGTTTTATATAGAACATACAATTTTTTGATGTACAGTAAAAACGACACGGTAGGTGCACAGTCGGTGCATGATCGACATGTGGAAATCAGCCTTTAAGGTGTAAGGTGAAAATATTAGTGGCTGAAATAATATTGGCGAAATTAAACGTATTAGTAAAAAGTGTTGTTTAAAATTTTTCCACTAAGTGCGTTTCCTTCACTTCGACAAGGACCACAAAGTTGTACAAGGAATCTGCGAGCAATTACCTACAACTTAATTTAGACTTTCATTTCATATAGAGTTCAAAATATTTAGCAAATGCTTATTGCATTCATGAGCCACTGCCCATTATTATTTATCTAAATGACATACCATCGATTCTTTTAAATTCATTGGTAACTATAGTAAATTATGCTGATTATACCACAGATCAATATAGCTACGCAACAGATACCTCTTCCAATGCTTTTTGCGCGGGGCCAAAAATGTTCGCCGGCTCTCGCGAGCGGGTGAACCAGTCGTCTAGGAACGGGTTGGTATTGCCAAGTTATCACGTCGAACAATATTCGGCCTGACTTTTTGACCCACTCAAATCATCGAGTTTTATTATTAATATTTATGTATCAAATTAACACAAACGATTTTAACATTTTTTATTAACTATGATAGTTTATTAATAGTAAAGGAAATGAAACGGCAATTTAAATGAACAAATTTATAATATTGATAGTAGAGTTTAAAACAAAATTAAATGGTATTTTGACATGTCCATAAATATTTCAAAAATTCCTACAAAAACCTGCGTGATAATATTATTACTTAATATAAATAGGAGATATTACAGTATAAGTTAACAACCTTTTACACCGATATTTAAGGTGAGTCTTAGCCCATGTTCAAGCAAACACCAGTCACTGAATCTGATAATTCATTTTATTTTGACATAATATAACATACGACTGCCAAGAAAATGAGTAATACCATAATGTGATATGAAAGGTAAACTACAGTTCGCGACTTGGCAACACGGCTGGATAAACCCCATCTAAATAGAAAAATATTTAAGTTTGTTGCTTTATTGGCGAGCGACACTTTTAATACCAGAGTAGGCATCTGTTGCGTAGCTATATAGATCTGTGATTATACAAATATTTTAAACGCTGTGTCTAGCCTCCCGGTACCGGTATCCGAATAAATCCCGGTAAAATATAATGACGGTATGATGACGTAATGGTCTACCGGTATTTACAATAATCCCGGTAGATTTTGTTCTCGTATTACAATATGTCTTCGTGATCAATTTGTCGCAAGACCTCTCGTGGTGTAGAGGTTTAGATAGTTGGGTCTCACCTGGACGGCACGGGTTCGAACCCCATTGCTTTTTTTTATTTTTTTTTTACGATTATGTTTCTAAACATTTTTTTTTCTTAATTTTGGGTATGTCTTGGGTTAGATTGGGTTAGCACCCGGTTAGCTTCCTTTTATTGAGCCCCCGTAGCGAGCGAAGCGAGCGGAGGGTCATGCGGATCGACCAATAGGAGAGGCCGATTTTTATATAGTCAGCTACGCCTGTAAAGGATCTTTAAATGCTAAATATTTTATAAAATCTAACGGGATTAATAGAAACACCGGCAGAATATTACGTCATCAATACTTACCGGGATTTATTCGGATACCGGTACCGGGAGGCTAGACACAGCGTATTTTAAATGCAAAATAAATATTGCTGATTTTTTAAACATATCTGACGTGAAGAAATGATTTCCCGGCAATGACCCCATTCTGAATATGAACAAAACACAGTGCATTGATTTAAAAACCGCTACAGTTAAAAACGCAAACAAAATAATAATAAATGATTCAGTAGTGGTTAGTGTTAGTAGCTTTAAATTCAAGAAACTGTACATTGATTCAAACTTTAAATTACATGCACATACTGATTGATACTCTACAAAGGAAGCTAGCAACTTCTTGATATATGTTAAGAATTGTGTCTCGATACTTATGTCATAAGTATGATATATTACAGAAACTTAATATCTCTCTCTATTTGGGTCAACACCTCAGTTATAGAGAAAGTTTTCATATATCATAGAAGGGCTTTAAGGTTTTTATTAAATATGGGGGCTGGGTAGGATGTGTACTCTTCGGAGCAAGCACATAAAATAGCAAAACAGCTATTCGACTCATACCATCATGGAGCAGAATTTTTGTACAGTGTTCCATATGGACCGCCTTGTTTCCAAGTATTCGGATTATAGTTACCTCATTAAAAAAAATTGTAAACATTCTTGCTTATGAAGCACGTGTTAGAAACGAGGCTTTAGCAAAGATCTGTAGTTTCACTACACAAAAATTTAAGCACCTCCTGAGAAGCGTATTTATAACTAGCTAAAGTCAAGAGTTATACTACAAAGTCTGGTTAAAAGTAACTTTTTCATATTTTGGCTGATTATAAAATCAATATCGCTTAACTCATCGTCAGTTGCGAGGAAAAAGGCAGTTATTTGAAAATCTTTGTTTGAGACATTATTTCCTTCAATAATATTTGGGATTTAGAACGTTTTTGATATTTTCATAACTGAAAAAAATTAAATATATTTATTTCTCTGAAGATACATTTGGTGTTCGAATAATACTTAATCAGCTTACCAACATTCCACTATTACGTACAGAAAAACGGCGATATGCAAAGTGAAAATATCTTGATCAGTTTACGAGGTATACGTGTATTTGTATCCATCATCACATCAATCTATTCCGAACTAGACAAACGACTTAAAATTGCCAACGGCACTTTAACGTCCTAATCAATATTCATCCAGGAACATGAGTTATCGCTTAAGTCAGCGTATTGTAGATGATTTTGGTAACTATTAGTGGATCCTCAGTAACACGCAGGAATTTCTACGTAGTATGTGAGCATAGGACATTGCTAAAGTTTGCATTTTTTGCTTTTAACGAATGTTATATTAGAAGCATGGCATTTAATGTTAAATATCTCTTTTTTATGGCAGTAGCACCACACTAAGAGCTCTTTCACACAAGGATACAGTATGCAAGATACGCGTATCCGAGATACAGAATGGCGGTCGAAAACTTGGACTGCTGCATCGAATTCACGTATTTCTTCAATCAGTACTAAAATATTCGCAGTGCCGTACATAGATTCATCACTGTAGGCGTAGTAAATAATATCTATGACGATTGAATTTATACTGGAAAACATCCTGCGTCTATGATATCTTCTCTGATGCAAAAGTATCCATGTCTGAACACGTCCATATATCTTAATGGTAATTTTGTATGCGGCATACGCATTCAGCGTCCGGCGGCTGAAGCTGCCGGACGGATACAGAAATTCGGAATTGCGATTCTGTATGTGTGTTCTGTATCTCGGATACGCGTATCTCGCGTAGAGTACCATCGTGTGAAAGAGCTCTTAAGGGAGATCCTATGGCGCTCGACGAGCGGTGTGAGTGCGAAGATGTTGATTGCCACGGTTCTTGAACTCTAGTGATTTAAAGCTGCTTTAGAAAAAGCAATTTTAGAATAAGACTATTTTTTTTATGGTATCGGTAATACGGATGCGACTTTGTCTTAACAATAATTGTTAAATGCTGTCTCTCAACCTAAAAAACCTAACAAATCCCTACCTAATACTAAAGCTTTTATAGTTTACGTTCCTTCAATATTAAGCATTTGGATATGCTCATTCCAATGTGATTAAATATATGAATAATGTCCTGTCCTGTCTGCCAACTTAAATGTCTGCAATAGAGAATGTTTAGTTGGAAATCGATGGACGATATGATTTTAATTGGAATTAACGAGATGTAATTCAAGAACTGTCAACTTAAACTTTTATCCAAATTTTTACTCATTTCGGTAGCTAAGTAATAATAGTATATTGTGTAACTAGTAGCAAAAGCAAAACATTCCTGGACGACTGTGGTAGCAGTCGAGGCCAGCAACACAGACGTCCAGCAATGTGCTTTTCCTACGAGTTGCACATACTATTTTATATCCGATCGAAATTAATTATTTATAAGAATAGAGCCAAATATTACTCTAAATCAAACCGGTGTTTTAAATTCAAACTCAACATAATATCAAGTCAGATAAGTTTTGAATCGAGCGAGCTTGTAGTTTATTACGTAACTACGGAAACCACACCTAAATCTGATAAATATACAGATCAGACAAACAAGGTGTTTAAATAGGACAGAAATGTTATATTCCCGGCCTAGGACGGAAATATTATATTCCCGTCCTAGGACGGAAATGTTGTACGTGCATGTTGCCAAGCAACGAATACAATATACTGGAATCATCAGTTTTGCGGTGAGTAAAAACATCGGAAAGGTATAGATTTTCGTCCGATCGGATAAAAATGTTGTTTTTTAGTTACTGCACAGATGATCATCCATCAGAACGGATGATGCGGAGGGAAAATCACATGAAATTCATGGCACATTCGAAATTCAAGCCACGTCTATTTACAATTAATAATACAATAATATTTGCAAGCTCCCATATTTCAAAAATGATATTATATATATCATTATATAGGCGGGCCCTGACATCGTTAAAGTTCAAGCCTTGCTTTAATCATTGTCGTATTGTTATTTGGATGTCATATTTACGGGTCTTTAATTTTTCTTCTACATCTCCTACACCGCTTATAAAAATTAATAAATTTGCAAGGAGTGGATTATGAGTTGTGGTAAGTATTTACTTCAAGTCTTTTATAATATTGTTTTTGGATTATCGAGAAATTAGCACGCAAATATTTTCTTTGGTTTACTTAACTAAGTTGTTGCGCGTCAGGGGCGGAGTTAAATATACTAAGCATCAAAGTATCGTTGCATACGCAGCAAAGTATTTAATCGCATGTTCAATTAACAATAAAAATAATGATCCTAATAAAATGTGTTTATATGCTATTTATATTATAATATTAAAAAACATATATATTTAGGAACACTATCTAACTTTAAAAGGCGTTTTTGTTTGTATTTTTATAGTTTTTATTTCGGCCGTTAAAATATGTTTCCGCTTCTTTTAAGTATTTCTGACGATTCCAATAAGCTAAATTAAGTTTTCTAGATACGCTTCGTCAAAAATGAAAGTTTCTAATCACTAGGACTCTACGGAGTAGCAAAGATGTTTAGACGTCAAGAAATCATTTTTCTTTTAATATAAAATTTTTCATTTTGTCATGTGAACACTAAACCTCATTTGTGGATTTTCTGTATATCTGAAGACATGAAATATAATTGACAGCCTTTCTATACACAATTTTACCGGGTGTTCACTTAGTTTCTAATTTCTTGAAATCTTTTTAGCAAGTACAGATAGAAAAAAAAACTTTAAAACAAACACGTTTTGGTTATATCAGATAAAAAATAACTTGAACTGTGCAGATACTTCGCAAATGCGAGTCAACTCAAATTTTAAATTTCCTTTTTCAAAAGGAAATGGACTGTTCTTTTGCTTTTTTGATTCCTTCTCAAATTATAATATTAATGCCATATAACTTTCGTTTTTTGGACTGTCAACGGCTTCTGTGGTATACTTAAAGCCTAAAACGCAGTTACTACATTTTATGCTGCTTGACGATTTTTATTAAAAATTTAATATTCATTGTCTTTTTGTTGTGTTAAAAATGTTTCCATATTTTCATCTATTTAGACATATTATTTTAACTACTACTACTGACAGCTTCTTCAGCTTTGGAATTATGGTTTGTAATCTATTTGTAAAAAATGTATCATAGCTATATTTAAAACCTTTTAAAAGTCCTTGACTTTAGCATACTTATTAAGTTGAACATATTGCTCAGTTAATTTGTCCTATATTTTTAAAATTAAATAAAACATATTTTTTTTTTCAATATATGCATACCAAAATCAATCTAGTGAACGGGGTTGTTTATATTATTTGCACCGAGTTAATACAGGTGCTACAAAAAACTGGTAAAAATAAAAGTTGCAGGCATTTTCGGCTAATCTTGTAAAAATATTGCGAAAAACAAATGAGAATTTAAATCGTTAAATTTTGGCATATGCTTTGTTTTACAAATGGAACATCCTTACAAATAATATTTCTGAAATATTGAAAATTGACATATTTGCAAATTTGACAGGTGGTAGACTCTAATCAGCTTGACTTAAAGCGAAACGGTGTGCACTTCTATAATCTATTGTCTGGCATCAACTTCCGGAACTAAGTACACATTTCTGATTTTCAAGTACTTCCAGTTAATTCGAAAGTTTATGACAGCCGATGGATTAAGGAGATCTAAGAAAGAAAAGTGCTTACCGTTTCGCTCTAAATTAAGTTTTTATATTTCACAACCTTCCAGGCCTATGTTACTCATATATGGAGTAGCGCAATTGGGAAGCTACGGAGGGTCTCGAGCGATTGCGTTGGATATTTCGAAGGCATTCGAGAGAGTTTGGCATGACGGACCGCTCAACAAACTGCCGTTCTTCGGACTGCCACCCTCTCTCTGCAGCGGGCTTGTCAGTTTCCTTAAGAACCGATCTCTGCACGTTGCAGTTGATGAACGCATCTCAGACACATTCACCATTAACGCGGGCGAGCCTCAGGGGGCAATACTTTCACCAACTCTGTTCGTCATCTATATTAAGCGGGTTGCTGACTGAAACGAATAATTCTGTTTACAGTTTTGCAGATGACAGTACCCTTGTCTCCCAATTTAGATCAGAAAAATCTTTACCAGCGACTGAGACTTATCATCGCAGACAGGAGCAGATTACAGCAATTAATCAAGACCTGGAGAAAGTTCAAACTTAGGGCGACAGTTCAATGCAGCAAAGCCCCCGTAGCGAGTAGTAGCGAGGGGAGGGCCATGCGAAAAGTGAAATATTAGTTATTGTAATACGTGCTCGTACTTTGGATGCACTTTTATCTTTTATCTAACTAAAAACCAGGATATATTTAACAAAAGCCGTATTATAGTGGATATACAGCAGCTTGCATGTATTTCCACGAATACATTCACAAAGAATCCCCGTTCTTTGTGAATACATTCCACTGCATTCAATAGTCAACAAGGTTTCGAAAAACTGTCCATGATACAGAAAGTTATAGAGCAACCTTTAGAGGCTAGTCTATTATACGACCTGTAATTACCTCTCCAGGTACGGTGCAAAACAGCCCCGGTTTAAGATAGTTTGCCGCCCGGTACTATAAAAATAGCAACCCGCACGCCCGGTCAGAAAAAAATCATTATTTAAATTAAAACCATTTTTAGAAACATTTATTCTACAGAATCATAAAATGAACAATAATTTTACAAAAATCCAAATAAAAAACATACATAAACATAAATTAATGCTAACACGAAAGAACAAATTAAATAAAAAAACAACGCTTTAACAAAAATTATAACAAATTTTGTTCTTGGTTTGAAGGAACATCAAAGGTAACATGAACGTAAAAACTATGATATAATTTTTTAAAAGTTTGTTTTCTCACTTTTAAAGATGCAAAATTTTCAATATTACCATGTATATCTATTTCATATATCAAGACTTGGTTAATGGACAAAATTGAGAAAGAATTAAGGTTTTCTTGATCAATTGCATTTTTTAAATACGTTCTTACTATCTTGAGAGTAGAAAAAGATTGTTCACCACTTGCATTTGTGACCACTATAGAGAAAAAAAATATATGCAAACAAATATTTATCCTGGGAAAAGTAGGTATTAATATGTTCGAATAACGCTTGAACCAATTTCAATGGAGATGCTAATTTAATATCTGATAGAGAATTTAACAACTTTTTTTAGATGGACACATTCTTGATGAAAAGATACGTCTAAATTTGTACTGTACTTTTCCTTTCATTCAGTTACTATAAGATAATATTTTCATCCTTTATTAATTTACATGAATTTAAATGTTTTTGAATAGGATTGGTAGCTTTCAGACCGACAAATTATATAGGATTTAAGCTTGTCTAATATTAAAAAAAAAATGCGTGAGCATTATATCTCTCTGGCTCAAATTTAGGTCCGATTTTTTTTTCTCCAAATTGCAATTTTGGTTTGGTAATTCGTCTTTCAAAACAATTTTCGTTTTCTGTCAATGACATTCCCAAGATCTCATAATGGTCAAGGTAATCACGTTAAAAATCTGAATATTCTACTTGAGACGAGAAAAGAGGTGCGGTTGTTGTTAGGTCTATGTTTTCTTTTGATACCGATTTATTAACCTCGTTACCATCTGTAAAATACCTAACCAAAACGATAAGACAAACCTATTTTCTAACAAATTAAGTTTTTCCTATAGCGAACCTGCTTCGACTTTCACCCCATTTTTCTCATCGGCATGCTTTTCTATATTATTCAAACAAGTTTTTATTGAAACAGCTATCTTTAGCGCTTTTATAGCATCAAAAAACGAAAACCTATATGTGGTCATGGCGGCATGGCTATAGTGGATGAGAAGAATTACCTACGCAACGGTAGTAATCCCCAATCTAAAATGTGACTTTATCTCATTACGGTTAAGAGTTTAAAAAAATAAAGCGGAAACATTAAAATTTTGTCGCCCAGTGCTACAGGACCCAAAAGATCACTGAGTAAACTGCTGGTGCAAAATATATAAATCCCTGTAAATGTGGAACATGTAAATACGCGAAAACATATTATTCAAAACAATACTTTTTGCTCTCACATAGCATGATAACATAAATGTTTCTAACGGGAATGAAAACTCATAAACCTAAAGATATTTTCTTTATTTAAATTCATAATGCGAAAATCGAAAGAAGAAATTGTTTTTGTATAATTATATATTTAGTTGTTATGCAAAAATGTCACTCCAAACTTTTGTTTTACTATGGACTGGGTTGAAAGAAACGATAAATTTATTAAAATATCTAATTAACAAATAATTTTCTATTTCTTCCCTGCTTTAGAATAGCAACAACAAGTACGAGGACTCTAAAAAAAAATTATTTAAGCCTCATAACATTTAGTACTATTTTTCTGAGTGTTGTTATTTTAGAACGTTGACATTAAAAAAGAGGAAGGTTGTGTCCCCACATTTCCGTCCCATTTGCGGAGATTTACCCTCATACCGCCGTATAAGATGTTTACATCAATAAATACGAAAAACATACTTGACGGCAGCTAAAATACAGACCATAAAAGACAAATAAAAACGTCTTATAAAGTCTATTGATTTGGATTGCATTTTCGGAAAATATAAAAAAGAAATAATTTTTAATTTAGAGAAATTTTTTCGAGCATCCTTCTTTTGTGGCTTAAACATGCAATTAAATACTTATAGACTATAGATAATAATCTATAAATAATATAGATAATTTTAGTATATACAAAATAGTTCATAATAAATGAAAGGTATCCAAAAATATTAAACAATATTAGAGAAAACTGTGAAGTAAATACTTACCACAATTAATAATCCACTACTTGCAAATTTACTCATATTTGTAAATAAATCCCAATAATCCATGTTTACAATTTAATATCCTGGCTAGGCAGGCAGTCAGTATACTGGCAGCAGTACCTCACATTTCAGAAATAGGTATATTCACAAAATATAACGCTTGTCTAAGTCAAAAGCACAATTTACTAAAACACTGGTTTTATTTTCATATTTGAAAATAAATCTCAATAATCCATATTTAAAATTTAATATCCTGGCCAGGCAGGCAGTCAGTGTACTGGCAGCAGTATCTCATATTTTAGTAATATGTATATTCACAAGATATAAGGCTTTTCTAAATCAAAAGAACAATTTACTAAAACAATGGTTTTATGTTTATGAAATCAAACCCGGGCAGCGATTAGGATAAAGTGGTAATATTCACTAGAATTATCCTTCAGGGAAGGTTTTGAAATCAAAATAGTAGATATCGCCTTGCAAAAATGAAAAAAATGTCTAACCCAGAATCAGAAATATTTGATTCCACGAAGTTTATGTTTCTCTTTTATTAAATGTCTTTGAAATGTAGTTGATAAAAATATTACTTAATAAGATATTATATATTACATACAAAGACATATTTTAATTATATTTAATATAAAAAATTTCTATAATTGCACAATTTAATGTATAATATTTCTTGGATTTATTAAATGAAACCAATATAATTGAATTCATCTTGAATCACGGTAAAAAATATCTCAAATTGAATAAAATCTTTCACTTCGTTTGAGCAGGATATTATTTCAATTATCGGATCTGCCTATTCTACATTTTCTTCCCTAACTCCGAATAATGTATAGCGAAAAGAATTCCTTAATACTTTTAATCTTCTTCGCAACTCGGTTTATTTAATGAAGTTGATCACGTGATAAAAATGTAATTAAATTTGCTTCAGTGGCATTGATATTCTTTGGCATGGAACTTTTGAAAATAATATTCCAAACTTTCTCTTGCAATATTGATAAATTAAAATAGTTGTTACTAGAAGTCTTCCAGACAAACAAAAAGTGTTTTGGGTGTGAGTAATTTTAGCAATGAAATAAGTATCACTATCTGCTATGTTTGTTTCTTTTTTTTATTTGGATTAGTTTTGGTTAGTTTTATTTGGTAGCGCCCCTGAGCGAGCAAAGCTATTGGCGGGCCATATGTGAAGCGAAATATTACACATTCTAAAATAGTAAACAAACGCTCAATGCCGGTATACTATACACTACACGTGGAAGCTTTACGCCTTTAGCTTTCATAAATCACCATCATAGTTTCATTACTGATTTCAATGAATGAGTGTACGCAAAGTATTGTCCCCTAAGTACCTTTATAAAGAAGAGTAAACCAGTGTCCGCAGTAAGTATGGAGCAGTAGTATTTTGTTCGGGAAGACTTGCCTTCTGATAGTTACCGTTTTTCAGCCGGTGCACAAGCATATTCCCTAAGTTACCTTTTTATACTTTGACGGCTAAGTTTTGCAGGCGATTACTTCTAGTTATCTTAACAAAAGAATAAACATGTTTCTGTATATTTAGTGGAAATAAAATGTTTCATAGGAGTATTAGTGCTAAGTGGACATGTATCTGTCCAACACTGAAGAATGCATTTGGAAAAGTCTAAAAATACCTATATAATTATCAAGTTTCTGAAGAAATGTCCCGCGATACGTTATATTAATTTCACAGTAGGAATATATATAAATGAGGGTGCTTTCAGGATCAAAATATTCCGGAAGTAAACTCCTCGGCCATCTTCGGGCGCTGTGTGGCTATGGCAGCCCTTCATTTCGCTTCTCAATCGCAGACAGCAAAGATACCGAACCAATTTAGAATAGATTTCTGCAACATAAGATGCCTAAATACAAACATAAATTGGATACACCAACATCTGCAAGCAAATGAACCACACATACTAGCCCTTACAGAAACACAGTAAACTATCCTATCCTGGTTACGACTTACACACCCGATTTGACATAAATTCGAAATATGCCTTTTTGGCCGAAGCGACCTGTCATGTCACCGCGATGAAACACTCGAAACGAACAACCTTGACGTCATGTGGCTCAAGTTCACCGCCAAGGGAGTAACCGAGTGTATATGTTGTCTCTATCGCCCACCGAGTGATAGAGCCAAATAAAGCTTTTTTACAACACTAGCTACCACTTTTGACTCAATACAGATCGATCACCCCAATTCAGAAATAATCGTTCTGGGAGACTTCAATGTCCACAACACCAACTGGTTTAAACATCACAAGAAGACGATAACGAAGGTAGAGAATCTGAAGCATTAACGCGGGCGTAGGGCGCAATACTTTCACTAGTTCTGTTCGTCATCTATATCAATGACCTGCTGACTGAAACAAATAATCCTGTGTACAGTTTTGCAGGTGACAGTACCCTTGTCTCCCAATTTATATCAGAAAAACCTTTACCAGCTACTGAGACTTATCTCCGCAGACAGGAGCAGATTACAGCTATTAATCAAGACCTGGAGAAAGTTTGAATTTGGGGCGACAGAAACTTGGTCCAGTTCAATGCAGCAAAGACCCAAGCAGCCACGTTTAACAAGAGGACCAATACGGCGGGCCCTAACATCATTAGGGCAGGATCGACCATTCCTTGATTCGTCAATCGGACTGCTAGGTGTCGCGGTCAACAGCAACATGTCCTGGCATGACCGCGTTGCTAACATCGCAAAATCAGCCTCCCAGAAGCTTGGTGCGCTATTTCTCAATAAAAAACTGTATACACCGCAGCAGTTGCTCTTGCTCTACAAAACGCAAATAAGAACTTGCTTAGAATATTGCTCACACATCTGGGGTGCGCATCAAAGCGCACCCTAAAGCAGCTGGATTCCATTGAGAAGAGAACTGTGCGTCTTGTCGACGAGTTGAGCCGGAATCTGGATAGTCTGAAACACCGCAGACATGTGACCGTGATGTTCCTGTTTTATAGATACTTTCACGGCAGATGTTCCCAGGATTTGGCCCGCCTCATCCCGTCCCTGGCAACGCCTGTCAAACAGTCACGACTGACGGCAAGAGCGCACCAGTTCGTCGTACAACTGGAAACATCTAGAACATCGCTTTACAAGAACTCCTTTGTCTGGCGCACTGCATCACTGTGGACTCACTCACTCCCAGGACATCTGTTTCCCCCAAATTACATCCTACAACTATTCAAGAACCGTGTCAATCAACATCTTCGCACACACATCGCTCGTCGAGCGCCATAGGATCTCATTTTAGTGTGTGCGCCACTATCATAAAGAAAAAGATAACCTGATACTTGATAAAAGTGACAACTATGCGAAATTCAGACCCCTTATTCAATATACACTATCGGACAAAAGTAGAGCAACACTTCAAAAACATATGCAAATCCCGATATTATGACAAATACATGCATAATAATGTATAGAAATACAATAAGTTTTAAGACATCAAAGTAGGCTCTGATTATCGGTGACAAGAATTTTCACGCACAAAGCAATTATTGTGATATTTAGTTTTAAATGCAAAATAACAACGCGTCAAAAGTAGAGCAACATTTAAATAATTTGTTTAAAAGAAGGGTTTTAGTGAAAGTGGAGGCAAAAATAATTGTGTGGGGTTTATTTTAAGTTTTTTAAACATTTTTGTGCTGGATTAGTCTTGCCAACAGGAATTCCAATTTCAAAAGACTTGAAGCAAAGAGTTGTTAATGCATTCATGGAAGGTAACAAACAAGCCGATATTTCAAGACAGTTTCTGTTACCCCGGTACAGTGTGTCCAAAACAATATCATCCTATAATGACAGGGGACACCTAGAGAAGTTGCCAAAATCGGGAAGGCCAAAGAAAACAACAACATTGACCGACAGACGCGTCAAAGGGATGCTCAAATGATCCTTGGAAATCCGCACCTAGAATTATTGCCGAAATTCCAGAAATTACGGTTAGTATACGAACAGTTCGAAGAAGGTTAGTAGATGCAAAGTTGTTTAGTAGTCGTCCAGCTAAAAAGCCGTTAGTGTCGAATAAAAATAGAGCAGCCAGGTTGGCATTTGCACATCGGCATTTAAACTGGACTATCGATAACTGGAAAAAAATTCTATTCAGTGATCAAACGCGTTATGTCATAAAACACTTAATTCTGATGGAATGAGACGTGTGAGGCGGCCAATCAATACTATGTTTAATCCTAAATACGTAACACCTACAATTAAACATGGTAAAGGCAGTGCTTTTTTATGGGGTTGTTTCTCTTGGAATGGGGTAGTTCCTATACCCTTTATTAACGACACGATGGATCGATTTGTTTATAGGTATGAATGCAAAACATTATGCTTCTTTATGCAGAATGGGAAATGCCATTGCGTTTTATTTTCCAACAGGATAATGATCCGAAACATTCTTCACAAGTTGTCTAACAGTGGTTTAGTGAAAATAACGTTCGAGTGTTGCAGTGGCCTGCACAATCCCCAGACCTTAACCTTCTTGAAGATCTCTGGAAAGAAGTAGAACGTCGTATTCGTACGGAACTGTTTCCAAATAAACAATCTTTGAGAAATAAAATTAGTGAAGTTTGGACAAATTTTGCCGAAAATGTCATTCAAAAGTTGATTACATCAATGCCGCGCCGCTGTCAGCAAGTAATTATTAATAATGGATATTCTATTAATTATTAACGTATTACTTTTAACTGTTATTGTTCTAAAACGTGTCAAATATTTTTAGTTAAAATAAAATACAATAAAATACTGGTGAATACAATTTGTTGCTCTACTTTTGTCGCCCCCATTCCCGTCAATTTATGTTCATTAATATCTACCTTTCTTAAATTGATTTAAAGTGCACCAAAATGTTACCTTCAGTGCGATGATGCTATTTTATTAAACTTAGCAAAAAATCACAACCCAATATTTTTTTTTTATTAAAACGTGAATTAAAAATAACTTTGTTGCTCTACTTTTGACCGATAGTGTATGAATGACAGATTTTTACAGCATGCATATGCAGAAGAAAATCACAGCTTTGATGAAGCCATGGTGCCACAAGGATGTGCGTACCCCTCTTCAATATCGACCCGGAAGCTTTGCGTTTGCGTAGTATGTTGTTCAAATTTGAAATGCTTATTTACCGATGTGTTTCGGATTTCCGTCAAGTGCTCTGATGGTCCAGTGGTGTAGATGGTTAGCCTCTGATGCGGCGGCGTGCCGGGTTCGATTCCCATGGATGCTTTTAAGGTTATGTTTGTAAAAAGATTTTTTCTTCATTTTGGGTATGCCTTGGGTTAGTTTTGGTTAGTGTTATTGGTTGCGCGGTTGACCATGCGTAAAATTAAATATTAGACATTCTAAAATAGGAAGGAAAAGGGCCAAGCTTCCGGGACGATATTCAAGGGGTGTATGCACAGTTCACATTATTGCACAGCCTTGTATGGTGCCTTCTTGTGGAGGCCATGGAATGCTTGCACTGAAGAAATCGCAAGCAGTAGTTAGTCGAAACAGACCTGTAATAGGCCGCCAGATAAAACATCTGGCGTCATCTCTGGGGGCTTCGAACAGCAGCCATCACTGAAATATAACAACACCGGCACAGGTGCTCGGGTATATTGCAAACGCGATGATATAGGCAACCATATTTTCGCTAATTCTTGGTCGGTGCATGCACTCAGAATATAGGGGCCGTAAATTTGTATTTTGTTCAATACTATCATACAAAAAAAGATGTTCCATTATGAGAATCCGTCTGTAAACTGTAATTTAACAAAATCGAAAATCTATATATTATTTAATATTCACATCAAAATGAAAAGTTGCAACAGAGTAAGAATCGCTACTGTATGACATTTTTAATTAATATCGCTAAAAGAGCTTAATTTAAATATTGACCAAAGTTGGCCGTGGGAGAATAATACTTTAAACCTCATATAAATTCTCACGTAAATAATTTAACAAAAATACAATTAATTCAACTCAATTTGAATTTTGATCCATTTATATCATTACAGGATTCCATATTTTACGTATTCAAAAACTGATTTAGAATATTTATCCACTTTTCGGTCCGGTTAGCTAAATGTAGTCGATCTGGTGATAAAAGTTAATTAAATTTGGTGAAGGTATGCTGATGTCTAGGGATTCGAGTTTTGTTCAATTTCACGAACAATGCTCAGTAGATTTTATTTTCGATATTGTGAGGAAATGAATATTGACGTGCTTGAAAGTTAATTTAAACGTATATCTGAAATATAGGCATATACCAAAGACGGGAATACACAAATCTTGTTAACAAGCGACAATTCGAAAGAATGCAAACAATTCTATTTGTACTGCCAATATGCAAAATGGTGCTGAAGCATATGTGACGACTTACAACGAGCTACAGTTTGGATAAGGTTCTGAAATTGCCAGGCTTTTAGATCAATTATTAGTCTGGTTATACAGGGTGTCCCGGAAAATGTGGGCACCCTCTCGTAGTCAGATAGAAGACGAAAAAATAACACGAGAAGTTCCTATAAAAAAAATTTCCAGAGGCCCTCCCTACGGAGATATGGGCCCTTAAAGGACGCCCCTGAAGAACGTTTTTTTGTAAATAACTTGCGACGTGCTTGAAATAATTTAATAAAATTTTGATATGATCAACAATGGTGACGATCACTTAAAATGATGTCACTGGAACACATTTGTCTTTTTTAGTTTACCAGGGACCGACTAGCTGTTAAACATTAATGCTTATTTTTTCTGACACCCTATACGATAACGACCCAAAAAACATATTTTTCGATGGATTGAAACCTAGCCAAAAAAAAGGTACTCTTGTTCAAAATCGATAGAATGAACCGTTTTCGAGAAAATAAATAAAATATAAATGTTTTGTCTGCATACCTAAAATTGATTTTAATGTTTTTTTTTTGTGGGATTCAGGTATTTAAAGAATGCAGGTACTTATTTAAGTTGATCAACAATAGGAAGGTAAATCTATTATCAATTTTGACAAAGTCAACTTCCTTAACTTGACATCGTTAGCAAGAAATATTAACTAACTTATGCTGTAAATACTCGTAATTAATGCAGTATGGAATACACATACAATGAGTACGCATATATGCATTTGATGTACGGTCATGTGTTTTGTGATGCTGTGGAAGCAAGACGATTGTATCAGGATATGTTTCCTAACCGTAGAATTCCAGATAGAAGACATTTGAGCGTATTGACCAACGTTTAAGGGAGACTGGTATAAAAACCGAAGTGATTAATTAGGAGTAAGTACCAAAATTGCCGTTTTAAATATTTTAGGAACGTTTGTAAAGAAAGCCAATGATGCTGGTGTACAAAGAACGGTCAGAACTGTACAATTTGAAGAGAACATTTTAAACATTGTAGAGGTGGATCCTTCAATTAGTGTTAGAAAACTTGCTGTACAGCTGCATGGGACCAAAACAACAGTATTTCAAGTACTTAAAGAACAGCTTTTATACCCCTACCATTTACGAAAAGTGCACGAACTTAATCCAAACGATTTTCCGGCTAGGGTAGTGTATGTAAACTGGGTATTGCAACAACAACGAAATGTTCCTAGTTTTATTGGCTCTGTTCTTTTCACGGATGAAGCAGGATTTAATAAAAATGGTATAATAAATTCCCATAATTTGCATGTATGGGCAGAAGAAAACCCTCATTCTACGATTATTGCGCGGTATCAACATCAATTCCCGGCAATTAATGTTTGGGCCGGAATCATTGGAAATTCTTTAATAGGACCCTTCGTATTGCCAGCACGGCTGAATGGACCACTTTATTTAGAATTCCTACAAAATAATCTGCAAGAACTGTTAGCGAATGTGCCAATTGAAACTAGACAAAACATGTGGTTCATGCACGATGTGGCTCCACCTCATTTTAGTGTTGCAATCAGGGAACACCTGAACAATGTTTTTCCTAATCATTGGATCGGCCGGGCAGGTCCTGTAGCTTGGCCTCCGCGTTCCCCCCGACTTAATACCATTGGATTTTTATCTCTGAAGACATTTAAAAAATTTAGTGTATTCAACTCCTGTTGAAACCAGGGAGGGACTTTTAGGGAGGATTTTGTTTCATTGCGAACAACTTAGAAACAATGCAGGGATTTTTTGGCGGGTGCAACAATCCTCAATACGTCGTGCGAGTGAATGTATCAGAGTTGAAGGAGCCCATGTTGAGCCTATATATGAAGTTTTTAATTAATTAAACACTATTTTCTTTTGTAAAATAAATTTGTTTAATATTACCACCTAATTGAAATAAAATTAGTTTATTTTCTCGAAAACGGTTCATTCTATCGATGTTGAACAAGAGTACCTTTTTTTGGCTTAGGTTTCAATCCATCGAAAAATATGTTTTTTGGGTCGTTATCGTACAGGGTGTTAGAAAAAATAAGCATTAATGTTTAACAGCTAGTCCGTCCCTGGTAAACTAAAAAAGACAAATGTGTTCCAGTGACATCATTTTAAGTGATCGTCACCAGTGTTGATCATATCAAAATTTTATTAAATTATTTCAAGCACTTCGCAAGTTATTACAAAAAAACGTTTTTCAGGGGCGTCCTTTAAGGGCCCATATCTCCGTAGGGAGGGCCTCTGGAAAAAAAATGTATAGGAACTTCTCGTGTTATTTTTTCGTCTTCTATCTGACTACGAGAGGGTGCCCACATTTTCCGGGACACCCTGTATAAGCTTGCCTCTTATGTTATTGAAGCTGAAAATAGACAGTTTAAAATTATCTACTTAACAACTAAGAACATAACAGTATTAAAAGGAGAATATTTATTATATATACTTTTTCTACTTACCGATACAACCAATATTTTACTATTAAGATTTAAAGCCACACAAATTCACCTAAAACATTTAACTGACCAACTTGACAGCCTTCAAAAACGTTTTACCTCTTGTGAGCGTTATATTTCATTTTTAGATTTCAATATTTGAAAGCAAAGCCAGATTTGCATTCGAAACGTAAAATCTTTTTCCAGTTGCCCTAGCCTCGTTAGGGTCAACTAATTGATTAGTGCCAATTTAAATTCCTGGGATCTAGGCCGCAATGTTCCTATCTGAACCATATATAAGTGATTTCTTCGGAAAGGAACGTTAATTTGGCGACATAATTAATTTTATATACACCGAAACAAAGTTTTGAGAGAAATAAATAAGTGATGTCATATATCTATGGCTCAGAGCTTGTCTTTTCCTTATCACACCTCCTTCCTTCAAAAATTCCGAAAAATTAGAAGTACATGACAAGAAATGTTTAAATTTCATTTCCAGTTTTGCTCTTTAGTCAGCCTGACCATTTCCGTCTATATCTAAGTGCCTATGGACGCAAAGAAATTAAATTAATACGTCCTCATACCTCTCGTGGTATACAACCCTTGGATATATGATTTATTGGAATAAGAGATCAGGTGTTGGTTACGAGATAATGCTGGCAAAGTGGTCACTTTACATGAAGTTCGTAAATTATTCGGCACAACTTTTCAGAGAGCGGCAAACGGTTCCGAATAAAATTAGGGCATTTAAAAATACTGGAATTAGTCCTTTTAATCAGTAAATATTTCCAAAAGAATTATTTTGTTAAGCAGAAATCACCAATCAAACTCTTCGTTAGATTCGAAATCAGAATATTCCAATGTGAAGTAAACGTCATCCTACACCATCACCTCAGAAGCTTGCAGAAGCACCACCAGCACAAGTAAATGGCTCTCCACAACCAGGGTGTAATAAATACTACTCATAACCAGCTTGCTACACTGACTCTCCACATCAGGTCGTTCCAAAGACACGCCGCATCCAGGTTTCTCCAAAGTCACTACACCACCGAGACTTACACCAGATCCAAACAATCAATATTTCTTCCCTTATGACATTGTATGCCTTCCAAAGTCTAGTTCTCAGTTAAGAAAAAAATGTAAGATTGGAAAAGGCATGATTTTAACATCAACATCCAAAATCGAAGAAATTAAACAGCAGTTGCAGAAAAATCAAGCGTTAAATCAGACAAAGTAAAGAAGTGAGTTAATCTGGATACAAAATCTATTAGAAAGCCAATAAGAATGAAGCAAGACTATTTGATTCAAGCCAATCGTCTATTTTTGCAGATAATTTGTCTGACGATTCTTCCAATTTCGATGAATCTGATAATGAAGTCATATCAAAATAAACCAAAGTGACGTCAGAGAAAGTACAATTAAATCAGCTGAAGACAGAAGTTTTTGTACTGGGTGAACTTAAAGAGGCAAAACGGAATATCAGAAAAATGTGTTCCCTAGGTGATAACAGCGGTTAGGGCCAACAATAAAAATTAAATTTATGAGGGAGTAGCGAAATTCGACAAATATTTTCGTGCTTCCGACGTTGACTCTGGAACGAATTGTGCAGTTGCGTTATGGTAAAATTAAAGTTTGTTGAATCGCAATATATTTTCCATTTTGCCCCACACAGGCAATTATGTGTGAAAATGTCTTAATTTTTCGTTCATTTCAGTATAAGCATTATTGCATTATTTAATAGCATTAAAAGCCTTTCATATAATTTTCAGCTTATTTTTTCAAATTAAATTAGAATATAGGTATTCCATTTTGCCCCTTACTACCCTAGTTAGAGAAAGTAGTGCAAAGATAATTGTATCCGTGTCGAGGATGGATGGGTTTGATGGACAAGAGAAGAAGGCCGCTACTCACTATGTACCCTTAGAAGATACCATATTCTGAAATGTGGGTTGTAAGGAGATTAATTTTTAACTCGAAAAGGCAAATCAGAAACTACGAAGAAGTTCGCTATAAAACTTGGGACATGACTTGAAATCCAAGTTGTTAAATCGATGCAAAATGCTATATATGCATGCATGTAATTTATATGCTCTTGAGATAACACAGAAATAACCGATTAGATATTCTTTTCAATAGAAAGCCGACTGAATCTTCATTTCGAGATCAACGAACTAGGAACTAGGGGTTTATGTATCTCGACGAAAACCATGTTGATTTGGCATGATGATATATTTCGATTCAAGAACCCAATTTAAACCATAACTTATTATTATTTTCATAACTTTGCATCGCAGTAGAATGACAGCTGTCTATTTAATCTGGATTTTCCTTGCATCTCCTGGAGTTTAGAAAAATACTAATTAATAACAATAGATAAGAAGAAGAAGAAAAAGGTAAACATTCGTTTTTTACTATGGAGGTA
>MU183995.1:141050-155765 GCA_016904865.1 Pissodes strobi
GTTGACAAGTCGGTTACCATGGCAACCAATTAATAATATGTATATCATTAATAAAAGATATAGTATGGTACTTAGGATTGTTTATGAAGCATAATTTCATACTAAAAAATTGGTTGCTATGGTAACCAAAAGAAAAGTAAAAAATCGTCATAATTCATCAATCGTACGACTTAGAGATTTTATATTTGGTATTTAGGTAAAGATAAAAAAAATTAACGATTGACGTTGACAAGTCGGTTACCACGGCAACCAATTAGAAAATTATCACGGTAAAATTAGACTAGCGATTGGTAAATCTAATTATAAGGGCTTTCTAATTATAGGCCACGGTACGGATAGGAGCGTGGCAATAATGTGTGACCGAAGGTTACACAAACGAGGCCCGAAGGGCCTCGCGCGTGCCGCAGGCACAGGCGGCCACGCCGCTTGTTAGAAAGCCCTTATCTATAATATAGGGCTTTCTATAGGGCGAGACCAATCGGGACAAAAACTTCGTAACGGTACGTCGGATCGCTCTGAAACTTATACCAATCGATTTGTAATCGAAAAAAAAAATTTTGATTTTTTGTCTGTATGTGTGTATGTATGTGTGTATGTATGTGATGGGATCGACTACAGGTCGCAATTTTGAAGATAGCGACTTGAAATTTGGCATAGAGGTAGAGGTCCACAAACCCTCGGACCCTATTGATTTTGGTTACGATCGGTTAATATACAGGGTGTGAAAACAGGACAAGTTACCGTTTTTTGGCGTTTTTTGCATTTTTGTACGTGTAAACACGGATAAAATTCTTTTTTTTTATGTCAAATGAAAGTATTCGGTAAGACACGTATTTTTGTTCCTTTGCTCTTTTACTCTAATTGTTATACAGGGTGTGAAAACAGGACAAGTTACCGTTTTTTGGCATTTACAGGTCGCAATTTTGAAGATAGCTACTTGAAATTTGGCATGGAGGTAGAGGTCCACAAACCCTCGGAACCTATTGATTTTGGTTACGATCGTTTAATATACAGGGTGTGAAAACAGGACAAGTTTCCGTTTTTTGGCATTTTTGGCATTAAACAAGGACCAACTTTTCTTTTTTTTGATGTCAAATGAAAGTATTCGGTAAAACAAGTATTTTTGTTCCTTTGCTCTTTTGTTTAATTGTTATACAGGGTGTGAAAACAGGAAAAGTTACGGTTTTTTTGCATTTACTGGTCGCAATTTTGAAGATAGCGACTTGAAATTTGGCATAGAGGTAGAGGTCCACAAACCCTCGAAGCCTGTTGATTTTGGTTATGATCGGTTAATATACAGGGTGTGAAAACAGGACAAGTTACCGTTTTTTGGCATTTAAGGGTCGCAATTTTGAAGATAGCGACTTGACATTTGGCATAGAGGTAGAGGTCTACAAACCCTAGAAACCTCTTGATATTGGTTACGCTCGGTTAATATACAGGGTGTGAAAACAGGACATGTTACGGTTTTTTGGCATTTACAGTTCGCAATTTTGCAGATAGCTACTTCAAATTTGGCATAGAGGTAGATGTCCACAAACCCTCGAATCGAAGCCTGTTAATTTTGGTTACGATCGGTTAATATACAGGGTGTGAAAACAGGACAAGTTACTGTTTTTTGGCATTGAGAGGTCGCAATATTGAAGATAGCGACTTGAAATTTGGCACAGAGGTAGAGGTCCACAAACCCTCGAAGCCTATTGATTTTGGTTGCGATCTGTTAATATACAGGGTGTGAAAACAGGACAAGTTACCGTTTTTTGGCATTTTTGTCCGTGTAAACACGGACCAACTTTTCTTTTTTTTCGATGTCAATTTATAAGTAGAGGTGAAAGTATGTTAGCATTTTTTGTTGACAACATGGTTACCATAGCAACCAATTAATAATATGTATATCACTAATAAAAGATATAGGATGGTACTTAGTATTGTTTATGAAGCCTAATTTGATACTAAAAAATTGGTTGCTATGGTAACCAACAAAAGTAAAAAATCGTCACAATTCGTCAATCGTACGACTTAGAGATTTGATATTTGGTATTTAGGTAAAGATTAAAAAAAATTAACGATTGACGTTGACAAGTCGGTTACCATGGCAACCAGTTAGAAATTTATCACGGTGAAATTAGACTAGCGATTGGTAACTCTAATTATAAGGGCTTTCTAATTATAGGCCACGGTACCGATAGGAGCGTGGCAATAATGTGTGACCGAAGGTCACACAAACGAGGCCCGAAGGGCCTCGCGCGTGCCGCAGGCACGAGTGGCCACGCCACTTGTTTTAATATTCATCTAAATTTAATATAAAACTATTTTAGCACAAAATACCTAATATTTCAAATGTTAGAAAAAATCTATACGCGCGACCTCTTACGTATATGGGAAGGATGCGACCGATCCCGGGTTCAAAAAGTTCGAAAATCACAAGTAGAATTCAAAAACCGAAAAATATACCAAGTGTTTTTAAAAAAATACAAATTTCTGCTGTCCTACTTTTTTGGCGCATCTTGTATGTTCGTAAATAAACGAACATACGACGAAGGAATAACGTTGTCCCATCACAGGATGAAAGGGTATTGTCCGCCTTTGACGCTGTTGCACTTGTGAGGCAATTAAATATTATTGGTAAATTTAGAGTTAGGTATTTAGAAACTTAGTCTTCTAGGTTTAACTATAGTGAATCCGGAAGATAATATTGAAAGAATATTTAACAAATTTCATACTTACTCTTTTAGCAGATTTGCCTTAAGGCAAAATTTAATGCAAGTGCTTTCTATAATTCTTCGTAAAGCAAATGGAAGTGAGATATTTACAGCAAGATATGTCACTGAGCGAGACATTTACAAGCGTATAAATAGCCGACAAATTATCGAAATAATTACTCATTTTACGCCCACAGTAATCAACTGTTGAAAATATATATCGGATTACTAGTTTTAAGAGGTGCAGAATCAGACTGTAATGTTCGTCTTGAGATTAATTAATTCCGAACAAAGAATTGCATTCAAGAGTGCCATATAAGGGGGCTGTATAAAGCTGTAATAAGTAGATAAGTCAACTTCGCATTTACGTGACATAAAATTATGATTAAGCAAATATTGAGGTTCATATCCTTTTTTAGTTACTTGATAATATTAACGGATAAATTGATGAATAAACGTTGTCTAGCACTTTAATTATGGTAATTGGATGTCAGGTTTTGCCCTTGAAGTCCTTACTAAACCTCAAGTTTACAAACAACAATTACAATAGATACTCAAATTTAGAAAATAAACTAACAGCTATAGCGCCAACAAAGTAGAAAAAAAAGAAAGCTATACCAGAGATACTGCATTCCCTAAAACATAATTAAAAATAAATCCGGTAATTTTGCTAATTCAGGAGCTGAGTTCTTACATTGAGGCGGAAGTTCTGCTGATAATGCAGCGCAATCAGGGTGAAACCAAAACTAAGGAATAACGTTACTAAATTACTAAATTAACTTTAGATATTTTAATGACAATATATTGTTTACAAAATATTTACGTTATCTAGCTCTAGATAGACACAACATATACTCGTACATACAAGAGTAAGAAAGGAATGAAATTAATAATATCTATTGAAAAAGACAAAAAATAAAACGTGTCTCATTTTTGCACTAATAAATAAATTGTCATTCTTATTCATTGTAATATGTAACTCATATTTTTCCGTCTTACTGGACATGCCATTTGTCAATGCTTCTTTCCAAGATGCCCATGCCTTTTCAGTTCTGCGTTTAGGCCAATAAAGTATTATTAACGATCATTTACCAAGATGCTTTATGGATGGAAGCAGTAATGGTATTTTATATAAAAGTAACGGCGCGTTTATACCATATACTGAATTATTGACAATTCTGAAGAAAAAATTCGTATCACATGGTTATCATGTGCGTTTTCTTAACCATTTGCGTTTATGAGAACATGAAATAATATTATGATATGCAGCTAACATACAAATTATGCAAAACTAAATGCATCTAAAAGCAAGCAACGAAGAGAAGAAAATGTTTAACAGATAATAGAGCACATCGGTACGATTTGAATAAATTCTCTGCGGGGCTAATATAAAAATATAGAACGATGTGCCTTGCAGAAGGAGTGTTCCAACAACACCTTTCGCATCCGGGAGGAAAAGATGAAAATAACAATGAAGTTCGTGTAATGACGAAAACTTTTCGAAGAAGCTGCTGGCCAACGGCTACCATTCCCAGAGAGCTTCAGAATTTCTGTACGAACTTCTCAGGTTATAGATTTAGAAAACTAGGTTATGTTGGAGTTATGAGGAGAGCCCATCTTATTTTTCACAAAGGTGGAAAAAGTTGTCGCAAAATCTTTCTAGTTTACGGGATCTAAAAATTCCAAGGTCTTTGTTCAAATGACATTATTGAACTGCAAATTCATGGACTCTCAGATGCTTGATTAGTAGGCTATGACACTTGTGTTTACGTCGGAGCAATTTATTCTGATAATTCAGTTTCATGCAATGTTCTTTGGTCATAATCTCGTATAACACCATTTAAAACAATAAGTTGGCCAGGGCTTTATTTATGCTGATTGAACAGTTATATTTATGAACGGACTCATGCATTGTTTCATGTTGCTGCGGTGTTTCCAACACGAGCCACTACATTTGTAACGAACAAGGTTGCAGTACTGTAGAAGCTTACTATCAATAGTCGAAAGCACATCAAATCACATGGTAATCCAGCATAATATATTTTAAGGGGTATTTCCCCTTCTGAGACTTTGGCCAATGAATTATAGGGCGCGGCCCAAGATGTCTTTTCGATTTTCACGCTAGTTCTTCTAGTAGCAACTGTCCCAAGTTGAGGGTATTGAAGAGCTAGATTGTCCAATTTTATTTCTACAAACGACTTTGGTATATTATCTCAGATTTATAACTAAAGAAATGATTGATCGTGTAAATTGGGGGTAGATCAACTGAGAAATTCATTTCGGAAAATATTCCAAATTATTCAGCTCGAAAACATTAACAAATAAATCAATTGCTTTAATTCGAATACAAGTACACAACATATTTTAAAAATAGTAATTTAAAATCTTTCAATCCATTCTTAGACCAGGATGGTGTCCCAAGAATTAATGGAAGATTGACTAAAGCAGGTATTGATTACGATCAAAAGTTTCCCATTTTGTTGCCAGCTAAAAATCATGTAGTTAGACTGCTTATAAGGTTAGAGAGTATTAGATTATTTCATGTGACAGCGATTCGGATTGATTTCGGTGGACCGTTCACTATAAAACACAAGTTAGTTAAAGCTAAAGCTTCTCAGCTAACTTGCATATTAATATTTTCCATTTCATCGACTAATCCTAATCCTAACTAATATTATAATTGAAGTTTGTTTGTTTGTTTGTTACGCTTTCACGCGTAAACTACTCAACCGATCATCATGAAATTTTGTACAGATATTTTCAAGAGTATAGTAAAGGACATAGGACACTTTTAGTTTTTTACCCGCAGCTTTGCTGCGTTGATTTTTACGGTTGGTATTAATTCTATTATCCACGCGTAAACTACTCAACCGATTATGAATACAGACACTTTCAAGAGTAGAGTAAAGGACATAGGACAGTTTTTACCCGCAGCTACGCTCGCGTTGATGTACTTAAATAACTGTCAAAGATCATTAAAAAGTAAGATATCACGAAATTTAGTACAGATATTTTTAAGAGTATAGTAAAGGACATAGTACACTTAGTATTTACACGCGGCTTCGCTCGTGTTGATTTTTACGGTTAGTATTAATCCTATTTTCCATCCGAAAACTACTTAACCGATTATCATGAAATTTTTTACAGATATTTTCATGAGTATAGTAAATGACATAGGACAGTTTTTACCCGCGGCATCGCTCGCGTTGATGTACTTAAATAACTGTCAAATATCATTAAATTGTAAGATATAATGAAATTTTGTAGAGGTATTTTCAAGGGTATAGTAATTGACACGGGACACTTTTAGTTATTACCCGCGGCTTTGCTCGCGTTGATTTTTACGGTTATTTATTATCTTATTTTCCACGCGTAAACTACTCAACAGACAATTATGAAATTTTTTACAGATACTTTCAACAGTATAGTAAAGGCCATAGAAGAGTTTTTACCCGAGGCGTCGCTCGCGTCGACGTATTTAAATAACTTTTAAAGATCATTAAAATGTAAGATATCATGATATTTTGTACAAATGTTTACAAGAGTAGCACAGATTTTACCAGCGGCTTCGGTAAGATATCATGAAATTTTGTACAGATATTTGAAGAGTATATTGTGGACAGTGTATACGGGGGTTTTGTCACTATAGAAACGTAATGTTGTCATTGATCATTAAGTGTCAAATCTTTGGCGTTTGAAAGTGTTGTTCGTGTTAGAGTGCCGAAAAATTGTTGGGTTTTCGTAAAGTTGTTGCCGCGAGTGTTTAAAACTGTTAAAAAAGTGCCAGAGGTGTAGTTGTAGCATTGGTAAGCACTCTTAAATTATGACCCAAACTAATATTATAAATGCAAATGTGAGTTTGTTTTTTTGCGCCTTCACGCGTAAACTATTCAATCGATCCTCATGAAATTTAGGATAAATGACACTTTTTATGAAAAAAAAAATGTTTCTGAATGACAAAAGATTGATGCTGGCATATATGATAGTTCGACGAAGAGTTGGAGAAATTTGGATAGAATTCAACGCCATCTGGCGTTCCATTCGAATTACATTTAATGCCATCTGGCATTCCAATGAGTAAATACCGGCGATCTATTCAATTGAGTAGAGCATCAGCTATTTCGGATGTACTTTTAAATAAATGAGAGGTCAATCAACAAAAAACTATTCAAATTTAAAGAAAAAATGATTTTTACTGTTAGTTTTATTCCTATTTTCTCTTTATTTATTTCCATATTTCTGTCACCTTTAAGCAATAGTTAATATGTTTCCATTTTTGAGGTTAAGTGTATACATCTGTTTATTTTTCTAATTATTACCCCTTTTTCAGGTTTTTCAACTCGGGTGATGCCGCGGGTAAAAGCTAGTCTATAATAATTAAACAATCCTATACCTCTCTATTATCTTTACTGGGTACAAAATTATTGTACCTTAGCCCTTTCAGCATACATTATAATAGAAGCAAGAGGTGGTGTGCTATAGTCCCACGACAATCGAGCATGTTCAGTAGCGATCTATTTATAAGACATTTTCTTAATTTACTGCTGTCATTTGGTCTTCTTGCTACCAAGGTGAAAACTGGCCAAAGTACCGATTTTCAACTGTTTATAGCTGTGAAATTACTAACTCTAGAGGTATAACATCATACATCAAATATGCTTAGAATTTTAAGTAGAATCCAAAAATGTAATAAAATATAGGGTGTTTCATTTAAAAAAGTGTAACTTTCTTTGACCATCCTGTATATAAAAAAGTGACGATTAAAACAATACAAAAAAATAAAGATCATTTTACTAGTAATAACTTTTGTATTTAAATTTTTTTTCCAGCCCCCGTAGTTTTCGAGATAAGGTATAGGCAGCGAATAACAACTACGATAAGAAGATTCACTCTACGCGACGGCACGTCAACGGTAAGTCTCCTTCCCCGCGCGAAAACTAGCATGATACTGGCATGTGACCTTTGGACCCGGCGCACACTGGTCGAATTTCTAGGAAAGCTGGCCATAATAAGGTTTACCAGAAATAAGATATAAAAGTAATTAAGTATTACACGTTTAATATATCGTGTTTTAGACAAATAATTGTTGAATTTTTTGCTCATCATCTATATTTATATATAGGGAGTACAATTATCACTGACGATAAAAATTACGTATAAAGATCATTTGTATGTTCTTAAATCGTTCTAAAAAATGATTGTGAAAATTAAGGGCTCCTTCGTGGTAAAAAAGGGTTTTAAATTTTTAATTCGATGATCCAAATTTTGATTTTGCAACGGTTAATTCAGGAGTCTTACGAGCATAATGAATATTAAGCGGACGACAGAAACGCGTTGATGAGGGCCTGCAATTTTGCCATACATGTATTTCAGAGTTATCGCTATTTTTAAAAATTAATCTAATAGGGACGAAACTAGTAAAAAATATAGAAGCATCAGTGCAGCTGTTGTTCAAAAACACTTGATTATATACTATCCCAAGGTAATATCAAAGTCATATATACAAATTAAAACTAAATTATAAATTTTTTTTTCTGCTGATTCAGCCAAATTTTTTTATTACCTCTTTTTATAATAACATCAGTCTTGCATCAGCAATAATGGTTCTACCTAAATTTCAGCTTCAGTTTCACTTACTACAATATTATGGGATTAGGGGTGGGCGAAAATAATCGATTATTCGATTCACTTTTAAGATATTACCGATTAATCGACTTATCGATTAATATTTCAGAAAATATCGATAATCGATTATTTCGATTAATCGATTATTCAGTTATTTGCTAAAATATTAAGCGTTTATTCGATTATCCAATTTCTTGCCCACCCGTACCGACAAATTTACAACAGATATAGCTATCAAAATTCCAATTTAATAATGCGTTGCGTTAAGGGTAATTTAAATGACATTTGAAAATACTTTCACTACAACATATGAAGCAAAAAAAAAACAGAGAAACGTAAATGCTCAAACAAGACAGCAGCAGGGAAAACTGCTCACGTTACAAACTTAGCCAATAAGGGATCATTTCGACGAGCCATTTTCTGATAATCTGGCTTCAGTTGTTGCACAATTAGGTATAACACAACACATAACCTCAACGGAGTGTTCGCACGTTAGCAGTATAGTACATCAGTCTTTATCTTTTTATTATGTATTTGGGCAAAACTATATGATAAAAAGGATCACTCTCCGCGGCGGCATGTCAACAGTATGTTTCTTTCCCCGCGCGAACACTAGCAGAATATCGGCAGGCCATGATACAAATAAAACAATCAGGCGACCTTTGACGCGGCGGCCATAGGCAGCTCATCCTTTTCTTTTGTCAGATTAATTTTCACGCCTAAATTCTATAGTTGAGTCAATATTCGATATAAGATAATATCGCTATTTTTTAGTTGTTTTGTATTACAAAATAGGAATGAAATATACAGTAAAAATATTGTGCGAAACCTTTAACCAATTTTAAAATCACCCAAAACGCCAAAATTTAATTGAATATTAAAAGCTGGGGCAAATTCGAGCAACATTTTCTTCTTGATGTCTTTTGTCAGAATATTAGTATTCGGAAATATGGTGAAATCATTAACACAAAATCAAAATCTTTTCAATGGGCAATTACGATAATTGGAGCGGTATCTACCGGTAGGTATCTGAGCGTTCGTTAATTTGTGTTCCATTAACCAACCGCGTTCTGTAATTCAATTGAATCTACCGATACATGTACCGCGATCCACCTTTATGGATCTGCTATTTGTGTCGGTACATGTCGGTTTGTTTACACCTTATATTGACAACCGACAAATTTAGCCTGCGAGCCTGTTGTTACTTATATAATTTCCAAATTCTGAAAATAATTTTACTATTACATTCATTTTTAGAGAGAAATAATTTAAATACCTTCAACATCATCATATAGCGAAAAGCAACATTTTCTATATATTTTTCAATAAGCACACCTTATTTTTTTCTTATTTTATGTTTTCTGTATTGAAACTGAAACTAACTTTATAATTCCTTCAGATTCCGAATCACTACTATTTAATATTTGAAAATTAGCCAAGATTGCGATAGCTTGACGTTTATATTATTCTTCATTATAATCAAAGTTATTCGCGACCCGCACCGTTCCGTTCGACAATTACCATTTACCGGAACGTATCGACGTTAATCAGCTGATTACCGCTGTATACCTACCGGTAGATACCGCTACAATTATCGTAAATGCCCACTATTAGTTATTACATACCTTGAGTATTGTTATCAATAATAACTAATTAAAAACGTTAACAGATTTTTTAAACAGCCAGTTGAATACAAACTTTATCAAAATATCTATTTGGTGATAATAATAAAAAAAACCATAACGTAAGTTTGACAGGGCGCTGCAAACAATTCAGAAGATATCAATTGTGTTTTTACAAAGCCAAATAGAATATTAGAGTGCTATAAATAATTTCGTCATAAATTTGATTAGATATAACGCAAACGAAAATATAGTTTATGGCCAGCTTTTATTTAAATTCAACCTGTGTGCGGCGAAGTTCGCCGAACGTTGCCAGGTAACGAAGACGATTCCTTTGTAGCGCTCTCTTGCCATTAAGTGGGCCTTCTTGTCATAGTTAATATTCGCTGGTATAGGCCTCTCTTAAACGGGCCACCCTGTACCGATAAATACAATTCTTAATGCACTTAATATAAACATGTACTTACCTTTTTTCCATCTAGTTCATGTGTTCCTTGAGTTAAGACTTTATCTACACTGGAGGGGTCCGTGAATGTGATAAATCCAAATCCCCTAGAAGCAGACAGAAAATGTAAAATTGTACGTAAAATTATCAATTAAGCGAAGATATCTACAGAGGAAGTTTAAATATAGGTGCCTACACTTGTTCTCTTTTAGTAAATTACATTAATATCCGATATCATTACGAGAAAATTTAATTTTAAACACCGCATGCAGATTGTAGGTGATATGAGCAATTTTTGCTATGTTGATGATTTTAGGGTAAAAATAGTAAAAAAAACCTAGTTGATTTAATAATTGGACGAAAAAGAAATTTTAATATCAGGAGAAGAGAAACTGAATTTTGGCGAGATTTGGATATTTAATAAAAATCATGTCTAAGCAATAGTATATTATTTTATATGGAGGAAAAGTAATACTTTTCATGGCGCGCTCGTGTTTAACAGCCGAACGGAGTGAGGCTCGTAATAGAGAGCAAGCCATGAAAAGTAACTTTTCCTCCAAATAAAATATGCTGTTTTTTCTTCAAATGTCGACAAATTAATGCAAAAACGTCTCTTTTTAATAGTAATAATAATTATTATTAAAGATAAGTGGGTTCGCAAGGCGGCTTAGACCGATGCGATGTCGGTGAATAGGTTCAGGTTGTTGCTATAGTAATGTAACATAAAGCTGTCAGTGGACACTGTCAACAATAATTATATTTTTAAAATTGCGTTTTCGATTGCATTTTAATTCCGTATTGATAAGCAGTTATTGGGTAAGTTCGATTAAATAATAACCAATTTGTTCCTAAATTAGTGATTTTTAGAAATGCAGTCACAAATTGAGTGATAAATACAAATTTTAGTTTAATAACTCTTGAATTGTTGACGCTTATTTTGATGTTTCTTTGTATTGTATCTATGTTCCTATGACAACACTTTTACCTCCGCCGGCGGAAAAGTGAAAAGTAAAGCTCCGGCGGAGGAAAAACGAAACTTCACTGCCGCCTACACAGTCGAGTAATGACGGATTTACTGACGTTTGAAGAAAATAGTTATTTGTTTTACTAGGCAGCAAAGTAGTAGATTGACTGTCGCGGCTGATAGTTCATAGCCGAGCGTAGCGAGGCTAGGAATTTAGCTAAGGCAGTCAATCTACTTTGCTGCCGAGTTAAACATATAATTTTTTCTCCGATTGTTTATAATGATATATGTATATTGTATATTTGCAAATTATTACAATTCTCACGATCCTTTTATTTTTCCTGTAGTGATAAATTAAAATTTGATAGAAATCGCAATTGTTGGAACGGTTGGTTGCTATGGAAATGTTATATGTCCATCATAATTATAGTTTGACAACTTATGTCAACCGTTTTATTCCCATGGAGACTAATCATTTTGCTGCAAAGTGCTCACTTTGCTGCCAAGGCAGGAAAAGTAATACTTTGGTGATTTATATGTGTCTGCAAAATTAATATTTGTTGTCAATCGGAGAAAAAATACATGCATAAGAATTTTCTGCTTTGCCGTACTGAAAAAGTTCGCACAAAAATGGATGTGAAGTGTTGTTCCTTATTTTCAAGGTGTGTGGTCACTTTCATAGCAACATCTTGTGACATGGGAATTATTTTCAACGTGTACAGGGTGTCCCATTTTCGATGATATTACGGGGTATCTCACTTACGAGTAAAGATAGAGAGTTGCGGTTTTCGCAATATTGTGCTACTTTTTTGAGAAAAGAACGATGGTATACACAAAATTTTCATAGCCCGCTTCGTTTCTGAGATACAGGGCGAAATTGAAAATAATGCATTTTGGGACCCCCTCGTATCTCCGTTATCCTTTAACATATCGCAAAGCTAAAAACTAGCTCTTATACACTATTTTACGTAGAATACAGTGGCGTAGTCAGATTTTTGCTGTGAGCTGTCAATTATAAGCTCTAAATCAAAGTTGTATTTTTTTAAAAGGAACACCCTGTATATTTTTCTTTCCTTTTAATGGAAATTTTATAAGCTTTACAAAAATATATAATACATGATATGTATTTTAAATAATAAGCCTGAAATTCATAATTTCACAATTGTACAAAATACGACACTCTTGAATTTTTTAATGAAGCACACTGTATATTTTTCTCTCGTTTAATTGGAAATTTTATAAGCTTTATAAAAATATATAATACATGATATGTATTTTAAATAATAAGCCTAAATTCACAATTTTACAAAATGTGTCTGTATACGACACTCTCGATAAGTATAGTATAATTGTCTTTTACACAACGGTATAAGTATTAGTAGTCAGAGATTATTAGAACAATGGATTGATACTTTTTTATTGGCAAGACCTGTCACTTATAAAATGTATAATTTCAATGCATGTCATGAATGTGTAATATTGTATTTTTTACGATGGCTGAAAATGAAAATTATCAATATTTTGAAAAATATGACATGTTATTCTGCTTTACACAGAGCAATGAAAACTCCCGTGAACATTCTCAGCTATATTCAGTGGCGGACATATCACCGGGCAGTTCGGTGCGCCGCCCTGGGGCTCAAAGTTCAGAAGGGCCCCACGATGCCTTAACTTAGTTTTAAAATATACAAGGGGTAGGGGCCTTTTGCCTTGAGGTCCACGCGTCCCTAGATCCGCCGCTACGTTTGTTTGAATATTTATTTACCTTTTAACTTATTTGGATTTATTTTTTATTTAAGTATATTTTTAAATTATAGATATCCCGAAAGAAGTCAACCTGGTCATTTCATGATTTCCGGAACAATGAAAACATGAACCGTTTATCCGGCCCCTACCAAAAACGTATAATAAGGAAAATCGCGGTAAAGACGGAGGCAACGTTTCTTGTTCTACCAATTTTTTCTTTATTTCGGAAAACGTTAAAAGCCTTTTTCGGGATATCTATAAATTAAAATGATACTTAAGTAAATAATAAATCGAAACAAGTCAAAAAGTAAATAAATATTCAAACAAACTTATTGAAATATAGCTGAGAAGTTTCCATTGCTTTGTATAAAGCAGACTAAAATGTCATATTTTTTTAAATATTGATAATATCCATTTTCAGCCATCGTAAAAAATACAATATTACACAGAAAATATAAACTTTGCCACTGACAGGTCCTGCTAATAAAAGATGACCATTCCATTGTTGTAATAATCTCTGCCTCTTAATACTTATACCGTTGTTTCAAAGACAATTAAACTATATTCATCGAGAGTGTCGTATAGAGACACATTTGAAATTATGAAATTTAGGCTTATTATTTAAAATACATATCATGTATTATATATTTTTAAAAAGCTTATAAAATTTCCAATCAAATGAAAGACAAATATACAGGGTGTTCCATTAAAAAAATGCAAGAGTATCGTATAGAGGCACAATTTGTGAAATTATGAATTTTAGGCTTATTTTTCAAAACACATATAATATATTGTAAATTTTTATAAAGGTTATATAATTGCCAATCAAATGAAAGAAAAATATATAGGGTGTTCCATTTAAAGAAATACAAGTTTGATTTATAGCTAAAAATTGACAGCTCACAGCAAAAATCTGATCACGCGACTGGATTCTACGTAAAAAAACTGTATAAGATCAAGTTTTTAGCTTTGCTGTATGTTAAAGGATAACGGAGATACCAGGGGGTCCTAAAATGCAATATTTCCAATTTCGCCCTGTATCTCAGACACGAAGCGGGCTATGAAAATTTTGTCTATTTCATCATTATTTTCACAAAAAAGTAGCAAAGTATTGCGAAAACCGCAACTCTCTATCTTTACTCGTAAGTAAGATACCCTGGAATATCATCGAAAATGGGACACCCTGTACATAGCGTGTGTGTTTAAATTTAAATGTAGTGACAAAAATTATTGATACATGAGACCCGCCAAATTATAGGTGTTTTATAAGTGAAGCCGTAAAATAAAAAATGTGATGCTAGGAGATTTTAAAGTAGATAGCGCAAGCAAGATATTCGTTTTGCGAACCTTGCTGGAATTTGCATTTCGCAGCAGAATAGGGTTGGCGTGATCGGAGATTTTCTAACATTTAAAAAGAAAAGCTATTCTGTAGTTTATAACGAGACTAAAAATGTCGTATTACAAAATGAGAATCAAACATGTTATTAGGAACATGAAAACAATTAAATTTGCACGAGAAACGAAAAACTACATATTGGCTTCCATGGTAAACGTGCTCGCTTGGACTGGACCAAATTTATGTCGTCCCAAGTTCGAACCGTCTCCAGATCT
>MU183995.1:170567-186479 GCA_016904865.1 Pissodes strobi
AGAAAGAAGCATTTATTTGACATCGAATACAAAAAATATGTTTGATGCAAGTCAGATTCAGCCCTTCCAAAAAAACAAAAAAAAGACAGATACAAACTTTAAAATCCTTAAAACCTAAAGCTAACAATTACAATTATCATAAGAAACATACAAATATAAAAGACATACAAATAGAAATAAAATGCTCCAAATTAATTAAGTCATAGCTGGCGCCTCCATATAATCATTAACAGAATAAAAGCAGTTTTTGAGTAAAAACGTCTCTATTTTGTACTTAAAAGCGGTCTGCGACAACAACCGGGCGCGGCTGCCGAGCCTATTGTAAAATCGTAAGTCCAATGAATTTAAAGATGAATTTGTTAAGCGATGTCTATTCAATAGCAAAGTGCTTCTCGATCGTGTATTATAACTATGGTTTTGCGAAAGTGTAGGAATATTGCTGGAAATACGGTGAATTTCCAACAATACCTGATAAAGATAAATGCACGGAAGTGGCATGATGGGATATTTTAGGAAAAGCGGTCTACAAGATACTCTGGGTCCAACTCCCTCCATGGTTGTTATAGCCCTCTTCTGGACTCTAAATGCTTTAATCGCCTGCGATGATCCACCCCATACAACTGTGCCATAGCTCAGTATACTATGAAAATTGGCAAAATAAATGGTAAGTAGAATGCCAGCAGAAAACCTTTTTTTTTAGTTGCCTTAAGAGAAAGATTTGCTTGCTTAATCTGTTACATAGATCTTCAAGATGATCCTCCCACTTAAGGCCCTTATCAATAGTTATACCCAATAATTTCACAAACTCACTGTCACTATGACAAAGAGAGAAAAGAGAAAGAAAAGTTAATACTTTGTGTTTTATCACAATTCAATTTTAATGAATTTGAAGAGAACCATTCTTCTGCCATTTGGAAAGCTTGGTCTTTACTCACTACCATCTGGTCAAGAGTTTTTTGCCGATATTAATAAAGTATAAACGGGTAATGGGTAACAGATTAATACTAAAATCGTTCATATAAATGACGAATAGAAGTGGCCCCAGTATTGAGCCCTGGGGAACTCCATTGGTAATAATTTTTTCGGACGATCTTTCACCGCCCACATAAACAATTTGTTTCCTATCTTCCAGGTAAGATCTGATAAGAGAAAGGGATGGGCCGTTTCTACCCAAATACTCCAACTTGTCGATAAGGATGCCGTGAGAGACGCAATCAAACGCCTTGCTGAGGTGGCACAGAACCGCTGTTCAAGACCCTCGACCACGCATCTCACAACCTCCAAAACAGCCTGAATAGTGGATCGGCCTGTATGTAACCATACTGACTTTTCACCAAAATCTCGAATTTCATTAGATAAGACATGAGCCAGTTTTTTAATATAGCTTCATGCTTATGCTATGTCAATAATTTTGACATTTGACAGTTTCTAAGATTTTTGACTGAATAGCATAGAACTTAGCAGAAGCCACTACAATTTATTGTTTTATTCAACCTTTTAGCTCAAAAAATAAATATATTAAACCTCTTTAAAAGTGGCAAAAAGAGAAAAATGTAACATCACAATGATTAAATAATTAAATTAAATTAAATTGGCAGTTCTGAAAATGTGTCAGATGTCAGATTATTGCTTTTCTCGTGAGTTTCATGATATGGTTTAGTAAATGTGAAATATTTATTAACGAGGAAAATAAGTCGACTAATTTTTTTTATCTTTGGAACCCATCGGAAAATTTTAGCCAGACTCAAAAATTCTTAAATAATGTCACCAATAGAAGAAATTAAGAGAGATGCACCGACATCGACAGGGAAAATAGGTAACAACCAAATTCACTGCTTCCTGCACTAATAGGGATTTTTAGAAATAGAAACCATTCTGGATAGATTTATTTATCAAAAAAAAGAAACATTATCGGTTTTCCCGAAAACCAATTGGAGGTGTTTTTCTCATTTTATTACCAATAAAAACTCAGTTCGTTTAAATTACCGGAGTATTTCAAATACTTATGTATCTGAAAGTTGTTTTTTCCATTATATTGCTAAGTATTTCAACTGTGAAGAATCTGCTCAATTTATTTATTTATTGCGGTGTCAATCCGTTCGTCCTGAAATTCTTCTTGCGGTCATTTTCACGACGGCGACGTTTCGTAAGGATCGCATGTGGCATTATCAAGTAGTGTAGCTCGCTCCGCTTCTGGGCTCGAAGCTCGACCTGATGCTCGGATCTGTAATCCGTGTGCGCCTGGTAATGAAATATACTATTTCGTATGGGCGCGCCGGAAAGAGACGTCGAAAATGATAGTTTTCAGATAGGTATTATGAAAAATATATATAATGAAAAACAGTTGGCACGCGTAGAATTAAAACTTTTATAAAACTAATCCAAGCAGTTGCCCATCCAAGTACTAACCACGCCCGACTTTGTTTAACTTCACTGATCGAACGACAACTAATTCTTACTTTTTACTCTTGACAACATGTAACAAATATGCGTTCTATGTCATTCTCTCGCAGGCTACATCCTATAGATCTGTACTTTTTATTGTTGTAATTTTTTCGTTTCATAGAATCCCAAATCGCTCCCGTTTTTAGCTGGCTTACGGCGCTAAAAATTTTTCACTTCAAAAAGGTGTGTGCTTAAAACCGCACGACTGAAGTGAAAACTTCAGCAGAGTGAGATGAAAAACTATATAAAATTAAAAACGGTTCATACGCGGTGGAAGTGAAAACTTTATAAAACTAAACCAAGCAGTCACCCATCCAAGTACTGACCACGCCCGTCGTTGCTTAACTTCAGTGATCGGACGACAACCACTTTTTACTTTGCACTCTTGGCAAACATATAATAACTATATCCTCTATTCTATCTCATTCTCTCGCAGGCTACAACCTATAAATCTATATCTTTTTATTGGTGTCACTTTTCCGTTTCATCGGATCTGAAATCACTCCCGTTTCCGCGGTTAGCCGGCTGAGAGGCTAACCGCGCTAAAGAAACTTTCACTTCAGGAAAAATCGTTACAAATTAACCTTTCATAATTCATAAAATAAGCTTTAGGAGTTTAAACGTACGCTTACTACTACTAAGAATAAGGTATCCTATATAAACTGATATCTACTTGATTATATAAAGGGAAAACGTTTTTTCAAACTGAGTTATTATTAATTTAAATAAAACTAAGAAGCATTGTAAAATAGATAGGGCAAGATTTGCTGACAACCACGTTGTTGAATTACTGATCAAATTTTAAGTTTGGTGTACCAAGTCATTATTTCATGGTACATCTTTTTGTGATATTGGTCAAAAATCCTAATTTATTCTTTTAGCGTATGTTTTGCTAAGGATATCGACCGGCTTTGTATCGAGAATTATTTGATCCGCCCCTTTCGTAAAAAAATATTCTTAGTGAACAGTCAAAATAAATTAGTTAAAATAGGTATTTCTGAATTTCTAAGCCAAATTGAAAAACTGAAATTCTGAAGATAAATAAACTTTGACGTAGTATTTTAGGTAGTTACAATCTTCTATTTATGCTTTAGACTTTTTTATTTCATAAAACATACGACAACCCTAGATTGCCTAATCTAATATAAATGAACTTGGTCTATACTTTAAACGATAATTAATATCAGATTAAAATTGTCACACTATGTTCGATTTTATCAGCCAGCCCTTGAAAGGCGTTTCTAATCAAACCATAAAATATTCCCAAACATTTTAATTGAAGGTGAGACAAAAAATAAAGAATAATTACTTAAATAAATAACCTGAAAAGAGCTCTTAGTAATTTAAACAATTTAATTTATTGAGATTACTTGAAAGGCATAATGGCTAAACAGAGCGTTGGCTCACATTTCCGAGTAGATATTACATATTTCTTTGTAATTAGTTATGACCAGATGAGTAAATGGAGATCCCTTGTTCCATGTTTGACAGCTGTAAAGGCGAAACACAAATCTACATTAGTAGAATTTCCAGAAACTTTAATTTGCCACAATGACCAGAATCAGAGGCAAATAGTTATTATGTTTGGACAAAGCGAATGGAAATCTTGACATCTCGCTATTTCTGGCATCTGCTCGGAAAAGCTCGAGTATTCTGCGAATAATCCGGGTATTTCTTAATGATATGCTAATATTCAGGGGGGTAATTCTCTGACGAAAAATAAGAATAAAACTTTATATTATGAACATAATATGTCCTTGAGTAGTAAAGTTTTCAGACAAATATATTTTTTTCTGATATATATATATATATGGTACCATTCTAGATACCTATGTGAAATGTGGTGCACACTTTCTATTCATCAAGTTCTGATGTATAACATGTTTTTTTCTTTATTTCGAACAGTCGCGTTCGTGCGGGCTTTGTCATCTATATTTTTGAAGAAAAAATGTACACTTTCTTGAAATGGAACTTCTTTTGAAATAATTTTAGCTTAACAATAATTATTTAAAAATTGTAAAAAGTTTGTATTGAAATGGAAGACGTCTTTCAATTACGTTGGGGTTTGGAACCTTCGGCAACATGCACTAAACAGAGTTTTATCCACAACGTGTTTCAATCATCAGTTCTTAAATATGTACTTACTTTAAGCTTGATATATACATACTTAAATTAAACCTTATATCTCGCCGATAAAACACACTTATATTTTCACTTTGACTATTGAATTATGCTGATTTCAAGTACATATGTGATATTTTTTATAAAAATGTATTTTTATGAAAAATAGGCAAAGGTTGACTTTATATTAATGCAAAATATCAAATTACTATTCTAGACTTTTTTGGAAAGGCATTAATTTTCAGAATACGTGAACGAGTAGTAAAGCGTTTGTAAAAAGACTTTTGGTTTTTGTTTTAACACAAATAGAAAAGAACATTTTGTATTATCACACACTTTATGTTATGGCTTTATGAAAGTAAGGTTATCAGAAATCGTGGAAAGAGTTAATACAGTTTTCTTTCCATCGGTAGATGTGGGGTGTGACAAGCTCCAATTTTTAAGAAATTTGAAATATTTTTCTGGCAGGTTTCTACTTTTTTTTATATGTGATTATATAAACACAAGTGAAACAATCAGAATACCTTTATTCAAAAGAAACTAAAAATAGGTAATTTTTCATAGACGAGCAAAATGCATCATAATTGGAAATCTTGAAATTAGAGAACACAAAGAGAACCTCTGCTGGTTGTACAGTGAAAAAAAAATTAGTGGTTGTTTGAATTGATTCTATTTTGGAATAGTTATTTACCTAATTAGTGCGGAAAGTGATACTTTTCCGCTTCGCGTCGTTCGGTAAGCAGTCGAGTGCGAAATAGGCAATTTCCGCATGTATTAGGTACAATATTTTTTCTACAAGCGTTTTACCTTGGTACTACACAGTCACAAAAACACTCAATCAAAATCCGAAAAAAAATTAAACAAAACAATTATTTACATTCAAAACCTAAAATCTATCCTGACGGAAGTAATAATTAAGGTATAATTTTGTTGTTACACTTGACATATATTTTTTATAATAATAGTAGTCATATTGGTTTCTAGGATATTAAAAAATGTATTAAAAACAACTTTGGAAGTCTTCACTCATTTATATTTTATTTGCATGTTTTCTCTGAAATGATGGAAAGTAATGAAGAAAACTACGCAATTCCCGAATCTGTCGGAAGCAAAAAAAGCCAGCTTAAGGCTAGCGTCGACTAGGCTCGTCGAGTTGAATCGAATCGAATTGCAAAAATTCGCCTCACATATAATTACATTGAATCTGCGTCGGCCAGTGAAAAGCTGCAACGCACCGAGCCGAATTTCTCGCGCGCATTGCTCGATGAGCGAATTTTTGCGGCGACGCGTTTCGAGTCGATTCGGCTCACTCCAGTCGACGCACGCGGAGAAGCGGATTTATGCATCATATACGTCTATATCTTGTAGTTTGTTTCTTTAGATCAAGTATATTTAGTAATTCTTCAAATTTTTCGAAAGTCATTCGAAAATATTGAAAAAAACCTGATTGGGTCCTTTTTTAAATCTGGAAACAAATGGTGAAACTCGCCGTAGATATTCCTTTTTTTGTTTATATCGTGTATCCAGTATTTTGCCGTTCGTGGCTTTTTTCTGCGATACTCATCAAATGGGATTTGAAATAAAAACATTTCTTCATCTGACCTGTCCATCGCGGCATACGACTTGCGATGATTAACTGACCGATTCGGCTCTTCTCGATTCGTATCGATGAACGCCCACGGAAAAAATGTGACTCTATTCGGCGCGCCTCTATTCGATTCGTTTCGACTGTAGTCGACGCCTGGCTTTAGAGTTACTGCCGGAAAAATCCCGAACAAGATACGAGAAGGAATTTAATGTGTTCAATCAGTGGTATGAAAAAAGAAATGTCAGAGGGTTTAAAGAAGAAGTTCTTGTAGCCTATTTTTCAGAAGCCAGTATAACTTGTAAGCCATCGACTCTTTGGTCAAGATACTCTATGTTGAAGATGGTAATTAGAATACGGAAAAATTTTGATATTAGAAGATTTCCAAAACTGTCAGCTTACTTGAAACGTCAGAGTGTTTCGGCCCAAAAAGTCAAAAATATTCAGCAAAACTGATATTTACAAGTTTATTAATGAAGCACCCGATGATATTTATCTTTTAATGAAAGTGGTCACTATATTTGGATTGGCTGGAGCGTGTCGTCGTGAAGAATTGACGTATTTATCAACAGATAACATTGATAATAAGGGCAACTTACTAGTAATCAAAATTTCCAACAAAACTACTTATTCAAGTCGAACCTTTGTTATATCTAATGACTTAAAAAATGGTATATACCTAGACTATTATAAAAGATATTCTCAATTACGTCCTTCAATCACACCACGCAGAAGATTTTTTGTTAAATATATTCATGACAAATGCACTACGCCATGTGTTGGCATTAATATGATTGATAAGAAACGTTCGGAGATTGCTGTGTTCTTGCGTCTACCTAATCCTGAAGAATATACAGGACACAGCTTCAGGCGTTCCTCAACGACGATGCTTGCCGATTCATGCTCGTCATGTAGTACAAGTATAAAAAGGCACGGAGGCTGGAAATCCAGTAGCGTAGCAGAAGGGTACATAAAAGGATCGATTGAAAACAAAAAACAAACATCAAATAAAATTTTGGCATTATCAGAAGCAAGCAGCTCCATGCAAAATACCAATACTCATTCAAGTTCATTAATGGGAGATACTAATAATGAAGGAACATGACTTAGTTCGCAGTCAACGTGGGACCTTTTGCATCGAGAATAAGTTTACAAAATGCAAATCATTGTATTTTCATATATAATATCACAAGAGAAAAAAAATTATCGGCAAAATTTTCGAAAGGTATGAAAGTTTGTTGCTTGGCAATTTCGCGAATGACATTTTTGGTATCAAAATCACGAGCCGTCAGGCGAATGATTTTGTCAAAAATGTCATGAGCAAAATTGCCGAAAAGCAACAAACTTGAATAAAACCTTGAGAAAAATTTTGTCTACACAATTTTTTCTCGAGTGGTACCTATTCGTCATGACTATTTCACGAGAAAAACTAGATTTAGTGACGTTTGTCAAACTTACAATAATAGTTATACCAGACACCTTTCTGATGGACCTGTCATAGTTTTGTCGCTAAAAAACCACTCAATTAACGGGCAGGTAGTAGTTTTGTCAGTAGGAAACAAGCAGTTGCTATGACATTTTACCAGTAAAAAACACTGTAGTGAAATAGTTAATATAAACGTAAATAATAAGTAGTTTTGTACATCAAAATCACGTTATATGTTATTGTTTATGTTTCATTAAAAAATGCAAATAAAACGTAAATGAGTGAAGACTTCAATTTTTTTTTCCGCCTGAAAATACTTTCCGCACTGCATAGCGCGCGGAAATTATTTGCGTGCGTGCGGAAAATGGCAACTTTCCGCACAGTCATGCGTGCGAAAAGTGTGTACTTTCCGCACGCTTGTAAAGAACAAGTTATTACAGCATGCTCCAGGCGCACTAATGGTGTACACCTTGAATAGGAATATTTAGTTTCCCGATCTCGGCTCCTTGGAAATACGAAACACTTTCCCATGAGTTTTGGAATCTTGGCAAGTGGCACTGCAAATAATATTTGGTATGTTGGAGCTTTCCTCCTCTTACTGAGGGTTCCTCCCATATTATTAATCTCGTCATGTCGGCTGCGAAGGCTTTGTATCCCTACAAGTTTTAAAGGTGGATGTCAGAGCAACTAGAATTACTAGACGAGCTAACTCTTATTACATGTGCTTATATCTATTTGTACCTAGTATGCATCCAGTGTGATATTTCTTGATGTTTAACTTTCTACGTCTGTTTGACATTCTGTTGCAAGATCACCGAATATGACTGTTATTTTTGTGTTTTGGTTTTTATAATGCTACTAACTGTGAATTTCATATACAGAATATCTTCTAAATATTTGACATCCTCTGCCATTGCTAATTGTTACTTCTACATTGTAAGTTCCTCCACGTCATGAAGGTTTCTTGTTTAAGAAATGGTCACCACAAAAGCAAGTTAAATAAATGATTTTAAATTATATATGCTTAGCTTCACTAGTAAAGTGAAATCAGTTGAGTAGGACCGCGATCAAGGTAAGGTAAAATTTAAATTTACTTTATATGCTGAGATTTTTACTTTTATATGCTTTGTATCAAATATTTACCATTACCTGCATCTAAATCATAAATATTATTTATAAAATAAATATGAGAAAATGGATAATATAGAATAGAATAGAATCTCTTCGGTCCTTTATTCGCTTGTTAAGTTAAAGTTTGCCTCTTCTCGAGACAGATGGTATGAATCGCTAAAACTTAAATGGAAGTTTATTTCGCTAAGATGAAAATGATTTTCTCTAGTTCTGGCAATTATGGCCGATTAAAGTTTTCCGAACATCTTGTAATCCGGATTTATGTTTCTTTACTGCGACTGACGAAACAGGAATGATGGCTAACGGCTCACGACTTCTCTATTTAGCTATCATAATAAAATAGGGATGCTAAATTTATATTGCTCGGATTTGTGGATAAGCAACATAGGTACTATATCAATTTTTAATTTCTCTACCAAATAGAACACATAAGTATATTCGTGTTTTTAATAATTTTCTAAGATTATGAGACCCCTCATCTGATTCTTTTCAAAATAGAATAATTAAACATTATTGCGAAAGTTTACTGTAATTCCTACTGATGATGCTTAAGCATATAATGTTCTGAAGGTGCTCTTTTGCGAGCGGCGTGTGTGCGAAGATGTTGATTAACAAGGTTTTTGAATTTGGGACATATTATTTAATATTTCATGTGCCCTTTTTGTTTTTGGAATTTTTTCTTAAGGTTCAAGTGGTGTTTTTTTTTTGTCATATTTTAACATTTTTTTTAGCTGTTTCTCGGTATGACATAAAATAATACTATTATTACCTATTGCCACTGCCATGTGAACCATACGATTAGTTCCTCATAAATATGTTTATACTCGGAATTAGCAAACCCTTTAGCACACTAAATTAATTCCATTATAAAAAATCACATTAACTTCCCCGCTTAACGCATATTGTTTGGAAGCGAGACCGCTATTAGTACGAAGTTCAGCGGGCGTGGGTAAAGAAGAAATCGGATTTGGCCTGTCAAGACATCGACGCTTGATTGATTGATTACGCCGCGGATGAATCGATCTGGATTAACCTTAATGGTCCGAGGAGTGTCCGAAGACGCTGCTATATCGAGCCCTTAAACACGCCCTGTGCCCTTAGATTATCACACCTGCACTCGTGTAGTTCAACGGGAAAGCATGTGTGAATGGGTACAGTGCAAGTAGTGTATATTCTGGGCATTTGTAGGTTGTATGTGAGTTTAAATGCATGTAAGGATGTTCAGGGTTACTACTTTACAAATTTTGAATTATCTGAAAAAAAAAATAGAACTAAATATTGACCAAATATATTGTTTAAGTCTTTTTCTATGATAACTAAACTATTAAAAAAAAATTTTAGACAATTTTTTCTTTCCCACATATGTGGTTACGAAAAATAAATACAATAATTTTTACTATATACAGACTTATATATTTTTAGCAGAATTAAGAATTAAGAATAAAGAACAAATTTAGAAGCTGTAGCCAAAATAAATAGTACTAGGTATTAAATATCTAAATATAGGTAATAAAAACAGGTACAATTTGGAACGCATATGTTTTTGCATTTGCAAAAGAAGCTCTCTATCAAGTGTTTTGGTCCAGGTGGTTTTGAGCTTGTAACAGGCATTGTTGCTAACAAGCCACCCCCTATATTTAGGATTAAGGTCATTTCCTAAGCACATTTGAACCTAAAAGAAGGCTCTATAAATATGCTGTTCACATGCTTCCTTGTTGGAAGGAAGATAGGCTAGATCAAAATTTGAAGTTAGGTGATTTGTTTGTAACATGAAATCTGAGTTAATTTAAATTCTCACATTCTGTGACCGAATAAAAGTACAAAAATAATGTTTCCCCAACTTGACAAAGGCTATCTTTTGAAGATTTTGAATTATGAAAAATTTCTAAACTTCTCAATTTAAATTTTCAATATTTTCTTTTTACCCATCCTAAATGGGTAATTGTCACATCCTGTAAATGCGTAGATGGTCAGAAAATTGTTTAAAATAGGTTATGAAATAGAATTCTGAATTTCAAAAATATTAATAAAATCTCAAATTCGGACAAATCACCAGACAAAAACCACAAAACTTGGTGTTTTTAGACAAATTGATGATCATCATTTGTTTTATCCGATCTCAAATGTTAACAGGTCAGAAAATCTAGATCAACTTTGATAATTTAAAGTCTTTTCTAGCTTTAAAAATACAAGCATTATGGCTGCTCCAAAATATATGGAAAATCATGTACTAGCTTTATTTTTTTAAGACTAAGCAATTAACATTATCGGTGAAAAATCATTAAATAAAATATCATGTCTTAACGTTTTACTTTAAAAATATGCAAATAAATATATTTTTAAATGTAATTTTTCTACCTAAAATGACAAGGTGACCGCACAACTGCTGATCGGGACTAGAATAAATACAATTATTGTTTTTCATTAAAAAACCTGCAAAACAGAAAAACTAGTTTAAAATACACGTTTAAAAAACTCTCCGCAAGCGGGCCGTTTCCTGATTTCGTGCTCGTACGAAAAAATATGGTCTTTTAAAACTAGTATCTTAATATGCTATTTTTATCCTACTGATTCTCCAACATATTGTCTGTCGTTTAGAATTATTGCTAGCTACTAATGAAATCAAATACCTCAATTAACTTTTCTGGAATATAAGGACTGATCTAGATGGACTGTAAAAAGTGACTGTAAGTTTCAGTAAAATTACCATTATAACTATGCAATTTTTACTTCCTATTTGGTGTAAAATATAGAATAACTAGTTTTTCAAGTAAATTTACAGCTGGTGTGTAATATGTTTTAACAATACATTATTTAAGGTTTAATTACACAAATATAGTGTATTTCACACGTTTGTACAATTAAATGTAATATTATTTAAGGTCAGGTAAAATTATGTAAAAGAATGTATATGTATGGATAAAAAGTTAAATCTATTATTTTTACATGGTACCGTTGACTGATAATAGGGGAAGACGCGCAAATGCCATGCCTAGAAACGTGATACCTTCCTTTTCGATACCCTTACGTCTCACCCACTGATTGGTGGTGCGACCTCGCGGCATATGCCTGGAAATGCGAAAGGAATTCATACCATTCTTGATTAATTTATTAGATCCAGTCGCGTGGCGCTTTGAGATACTCGGGCAACGGCCAACGGATGTTCACAAGAAATAGTTTTAGCACGTATGGAGTTTTCGCATTGACCGATAAAATTATAATAAGACCAAGGATTTTAACGATATTTACTTATAAAGATGTTATATTTTACTGAATAATTTAATATATTACTATGCCATTAGAATGAACATTCCGTGATTAGTAAGTAAACTAAATATAATTCTAATAAGATAAATTGGCATATACTTATATGAATTTGTTTTTTATTTAAGTTTTTGCTGGCAGCCGAATTTTTGGTTGACTACAATACTTATTTCTCACTTACCGTCGCTCGAAAGCAAAAATGTTTTATAAGTTATAATTTGTTAAGATTGAAATTGAGAAGCATGGAGAGATAAAGTTGTGCCAAATAAATAAAACACGATAGCATTGTAAAACAACTTACATTTTTATTGGAATAAATAAATATTAAGCGGAAGGTTAATACCTAAAATATAAAGTGAAACGTGAGACATCACGTGAAATGTGATAGTGTATATAAAATAATGCAAGAATACAAAACTAAACTAGTAAAATAATATTATCAATAAAGGGTTTACCAAATTTTATAAATAAACACAGTCAACTACGTTGATGATTGTTTTACCTAAGCATAGCGTAAGTAACTGAGGGTTTCGTAGCATTATTTGGACTTGGAAGATAACTACTTTATGGTAAAGCATGTTTGAGTTTTGAATTTTTTTGTGCGACTCGGGAATCGCGTAGAATAGTCTGCTCTTTCTGGACGCCATTCCAAGGTTTCATTGTTTGGCGAATAATCGAGTACCTATAGTGGTTGTCAACGTGTCGGAATTAGTGGTCAAGCGAATACCACAATGAGGAAGTTTCATTAAAATTTTTATTGCTAATTTTGATAGCCCATCAAAAATAAGTGGACACATGTTTTTTATTTTCTTCATTGTTCGAAAAATGAGGCAGATTCAACACCATGAAATATGCTTATGACGTCACCATGTATATGAATTGTTACGTCGCACCATGCTTAGTATATTATATCGTTGGCTAAAAATCAATCAACGATTATATCTATATATACGAAACTAAAAACTGGCATAGCTCTCGTAATAATCATATTTAGTGGAAATTAAAAAATACGTATCGATTTTTTTCTCACTGTTCTATAATTTACAGTAAAACAAATAATCAGTTTAATTTTTGAGGAGCCTTCTTGATTTGATAATAATGAAATAATGAAAATAATTTAGAAAAAATACTTGGTTTCATAAAATTCTAATTTTTCTGTGTGGTTTATTTTGAGCATCTTTGGTGTTACGTATATTGCAACTGAATTTTCCTGACTCCCATTTCAGTTGTTTATAAAGCATTGTTTTTGTTACATTTTTAATAATTTTTCGATATGTTCTGGACATAAATTAATAATATTTATATTGATTTCGTTAAGCAATAATTTATAAATGGATTTAAAAATATTATTATGTAATGTTGGAAATTATTTTTAGGTTTCCAAAATGACCGTTAGAGGACGCAATAGCCATCTTAGATTTTAAAACAGGTTATACGTCAGTGAAAACCGCATCTCGATATCCCTTACCTAATCGAAAACTTAAGTAAATAAATCAAAACTCAAAAAAAATCGGATTTTGAGATAGTTTTTCAGTAGATCCGTTGCTATTAAATTGTAATTATGGTTATTTTACCACAATATATATTATTTTACTGCTAAAATACCAACATAATATTTAGTATCTCAATAATAATTAATATTCATTCAATATGAATATTGATTGCCCTTGTGCCCACACAAAATTCGAACTATTAAGGAAAGCAGGTACCTATGCTTTAGAAAACTGAATCGCAAGAATTATATGACGATAACTAAATGTCAATCATATTAAGATTGCAGATTTTTATAGTGTATGAGATATTTTTGGGGCTTTATTTTGAAAAAAAAGGTGAATTTTCCACCTGTGGAAGTGTTTCAATGCAATGATAATTAGGGATGGCAACGATGAATCGATGTTTTTAAAACTTTATTGCGATTTTAAACAAAAAATTTAATAAACTGCTTATTTTTAAAGAAAAAAGGTATTACTTGTTTGATCTCGATAAACCGCTTGGTCTTCAAGAAATTCAAACTTTGACCATTGAATGCACGTGGACTTTATGATATCTGCTAACGGTATTCGTTTACTAACTCAAGTAGGCTTGACCATTGACAAAAAATATTATTATTTAACAAATAATTTAATTAAAAAATATAACAAATATTAGTCTTCGTTCTGCGAACAAAAAGAATCAGGAAATGTGTAAGAATTGAATTCCAGATATTTTCGATACCTGTTAATCGGTCAAAATACGACGAAAATCTTAATTTTAAAGTGATGGCTGTTACACCCTCTAGCGGGCTAGTTTTTGAGATATAAGCCGGTATGAGATATTTTATTGGCCCTATTTGTAAAAAATACATTTTCTACCCTTAGAAGTGCTTGATATGCATTGTTACGTGCTTATTTTCAATGCAACGATAATATACCTAACTGTTGCCGCTAGCCTTTTGGTTTCTTTAAAAAAGTTCGAATTTTGTGTGGACAGAACGGCAAAATTCACTAATATTTACTGAAAGTTAATTATTATTGAGATTTTAAATATTATGTGGGTATTTTAGCAGGAAATTATTATACATTGTGGTAAAATGAGGATAATAACAACGGGTCTTCCTTTCGAAAAAATGTCCTAAAATCCGATTTTATTTCGTGTTCTGATTTCTTTTACTTATATTTTAGGTTAGATGAGATATATCGAAATGCGGTTTTCACTACCGTATTAGGATCTCATTTGGCTCTCTTTTGTTTTAAAATAGTGGCATAGTTGCATTTATTTTTTTGAGAAAATCTGACTTATTTGCGCTTATGTCAGAAAACGCCCTCTAGCGGCTAGGTGATAAGTCGCAATCACCCCACGCAAGGCACGATAGATAGCCTAAAATGAGCCATTTTCAACGACTATAAGTTTTTAAGTTCCGTCCAGCCATTTTCAAGTTATTGACATTTATTTCGAAAATGTTCGAACACGTTCCATAACTTCCCTTTACGGGCTAGAGCAAAACGTGTTTTACAAAAAGTAATTTAATTTATCCCTGTTTTAAAATGGCAATGCATTCTACTATCTCTAATTTAAGAAAATTTTGCAAAAAAACTAGTTTTAAAATTTAAGATGGCTATTATGCCCCATGGCGGCCATTTTGGAGACTTCAAAATAATTTCCAACATTTTCCCTTGGCCGCTTTACTCATACATTTTTACCGCAAGTCTTTACGACAATTACTTTTCCAGATATAGCCGAGTGCCATTCTTAGTTGGCCACCCGGTATATATTAAATTAAATTGGGACAAATTATAACACAGTAAATACTGGATTAGTTACCAATTTTCCGAAACATACTATATGGGAATTTCATAGGTATACAAAAATCATTTTTTCTTCAAACGTCAGTAAATCCATCATTACTCGACTGTGTAGGCGGCCGTGAAGTTTCGTTTTTCCTCCGCCGGAGCTTTACTTTTCACTTTTCCGCCGGCGGAGGTAAAAGTATTGTCATAGCAACATAGATACAATACAAACCGAAACAAAATAAGCGTCAACAACTCAAGATTTATTAAACTATTTTGTATTTCTCACTCAATTTGTGACTGCATTTCAAAAAATCACTAATTTAGGAACAAATTGGTTATTATTTAATCGAACTTACTCAGTAACTGCTTATCAATACGGAATTAAAACGCAATCGGAGACGCAATCTTAAAAAAATAATTATTCTTGACAGTGTCCACTGACAGCTTTATGTGACATTACTATAGCAACAACCTGTACCTATTCACTGACGCCGGTCCAAGCCGCCTTGCGAGCCCACTTAACTTTAATAATTATTATTATTATTACTATTAAAAACAGATGTTTTTGCATTCATTTGTCGACATTTGAAGAAAAAACAGCATATTTTATTTGGAGGAAAAGTTACTTTTCATGGCTTGCTCTCTATTACCAGCCTCACTCCGTTCGGCTG
>MU183996.1:0-76509 GCA_016904865.1 Pissodes strobi
TCGACTGTGCAAAGGCATTTGATAAAGTGCATCATAATATATTATTAAAAGTGACACAATACACCTATACTTCTCAAAGGAGGTACTGTGGTTTATGAAATCTTACCTTTTGGATAGACATCAGGGGGTTAGTGGGCCAATCTTTGTTCGATGAGTTTTCTGTAACACCTGGGGTGCTTTAAGGCAGACAGGCAGTAACATGGGACTACTCCTTTTCACAACTTTCATCAATGACTATAGATATATTGTGTATAAGACTATAAATTTAAACATGTTTATTAACAAAATCACATGATTTACAAGAATGATGATTTTGGCGTATCTGTTAGGTCATCTGGTCTCTCGGATCATGAGGCAATAGTGGTCCATGTTAAGTTGGAGTATACAAGAGAAATCAAATAAATTTGGTAGAATTTATACTAGCGCAAATTTTAACAATTTTGGACTGGGGGTGAGCAGAGTTTTTTTTTTTTTTTTTTTGTTTTTTTATTTTATTTAACGGGACATGCCCAATCGAACATTTTAGAACTTATACTGATAAAATTTACAAACAAATTTCAATACAACTGAACTTACGATTAAAATAAAACTTAACATAAAATACATGATAAAATCAGACAATATGACAATTAATACCTCTAAGAACAGATCTCAACTGGCTTAAAGATAGGAAAAACACATCACTCGGCAGCTGATTGGCCAGCATCATCATCCAGTTCAAGGAGTTGAATCTACCATATGTAGTACGATGGTGCTCAACCTAAAAGGTGCTACCACCCCTCAGTACCCTAGCCGGAACTTGAAAATTGACATTGAATAGGAGATCCTCACTTTGTATAATATTATGGATGAGTTTGTAAATAAACATTATATCAAAACTATCACGTCGTTTCTTTAGAGTCTCCAGGTTTAACAACCTTAACAACACATCATAATCTACTAATTCACTCTCAATTCTGAGCTTAAATGCAATATATCTCAAAAATCTTTTCTGGATTCGTTCAATGGAGTCTATATGCACATTATAGTGAGGTGACCATACACAGGTGCTGTTTTCAAGTTGGCTTCTAACAAAAGAGATATACAGAGTTTTAATTGCCAATATATTTGTAAAATAACCTGTATGTCGTTTAATAAACCCTAACATTTTAAAAGCTTTACTACAGCAGGCCTGAATATGATCAATAAAAAGTAGTTTTTTGTCAAAAATTATTCCCAAGTCTCTTACCTTATCAACCACTTCTACAGCCTCTTGTCCTATAAGATATCTATTTACATTAGATTCAATTTGCTTGGTAAATTGGATGTACAAACACTTATTTGCATTCAAGGACATTCCATTACAATCACACCACTTACAAAATCTATTAAGGTCCTCTTGCATCTCTCTACTAGAATCAGTTGTAATGATAGTTTTGAAAAACTTCATATCATCAGCATATAAAAGAAATTGACAATGATGGAAACATGAGCCAATATCATTAATGAAAAGATTAAAAAGAAGAGGTGCAAGATGGCCTCCTTGAGGCACCCCAGAAGTAACATCAATGACAGAGGAATGGAATCTCTTAACCCTTACAATCTGTTCTCTATCTGTCATGTATGAGTACAGCCAAGATAACAGTGCGCCCCCAATACCATACGCATGCAACTTGTCTCGCAATATGTCATGGTTGACTCTATCAAATGCCTTAGAGAAATCCGTGTAAATGGCGTCAATCGCGACCCCACTCTCCAAAGCACCCGACAAAGCTTTTTCATACACTATAAGGTTGGTAGTTACAGACAAACCACTCAAGAAACCATGCTGTTGCGGAATAATAACGTTTTTAAACTTAAATGCCAAAATTTCTGTTACCAGAGATTCAAAGATCCTAGCAAAATGACACATTACTGAAATAGGCCTATAATTACCAATATCACCTCTATTGCCCTGGCCCTTATAAATCGGAGTAATATATGCTGACTTCCAGTATTTGGGAAAAATACCATCAGAGAGAGACTGATTATAAATCAGCCACAAGGGTCTTGAAATGGCAAATGCAATACCCTTTACAAAACCAGGAGACAGACCATCAGGCCCTGGGCTCTGTGTCACATCAATCTGAAAAAGTTTTTCAAATACATCACTTATATTCAAGGACAAAGAGTTGACATCAACCACATCTCCAAATGGGAACTTGGATACCACATCCCCATCACGAGAACCATCACCCACTGATGATGGTGCATACACGGAAGAAAAATGGTCTGCAAACAACTGTGCAATACCCTGCCCATCAGTGCATGTGTCTGCACCAAGAAACATGGTTGATGGCAACTCACCATCCCTCTTCAAACAATGTATGTATCTCCAGAAAGCATTAGGATCCTCTCTGATGGCATCTTCAGTTCTAGAAATATAATCAGTGAAACATTTCTTGGCTTGAACCTTACATACACATCTTAATCTACTAAAATTATTATAATCTAATAAGGACTTGCTTTGCCTATATTTCATATGAGCAATTTTCTTTTGAATTATATTTGTTTTTAATTCAACATCGAACCAGATAGGGAATTTAAACTTATTTTTAATTCTTCTCTTTGGCACAAAATTCCCAATTAAGGAGCTTAATATAATTTCTAATTTTTTTTCTACACTAAAAGTTAACAAGGAATCCCAATGAGCACATAAAAGACACTCATTAATGACACCATAATTACAATTTGAAAATATATCACAGAGCGAATCACATTGCAGGTTGACAATCAGAGCAGGATGATGCCTATCACAGTTCAATATGAGATCTACAGCGCATTCCACCTTATCCTGTAGGCTGTCAGTAAACACAAGGTCCAAAATGACATTATTGGCATTGGGAATATTATTATTTTGATATAGGTTCAAAAATGGAAAGGTTTCCACAATAGACTCTGCTGATGCAGAAATTCCACTTGTAGAGACACCCAAAGAGTCATTTGACCATTTTATGTTGGGGAGGTTGTAGTCCCCTGCAATACACACCTTATGATCAGGGTGCTGATGAACAGCAAGTTCCACGGTTCTACAGTGGAGGTCATAAATCTCAGCCGGTGACCTTGGTGGGATATAAACACAACAGAAAAGTCTTCTAAACTTTGTGGCCCCCACACACACCCAAAGCTCCTCTGAGATTCCACAGTTTAAGTCCAACATCTTACTGGGTAGATCTTTATGAACTGCTATCAATACACCACCATTTCTGCACTTTCCAGTTTCCAGTTGGCTTCAGTCTCTTCTATGTATAGTATATCCTGACAACCCTAGCTCCGAGTTTAGGATGGAGTCATTTAACGAAGTCCCCGTGACCATAAGTATATCATATAGGGAACACACACAATTATTACATAAATCTTTCAGTTTGGTTCGCAATCCATTGACATTTTGATAGTAGACATGAAGGCCAGCAGATTCTATATTCGTTGTTGGGGATTTGGCCCTCCTCTGAAAATTTCTATTAAATCTGGTAGAATGACTGTTTCTGAATGTCATACTGGATCTCCCAGACTGAGCTCTCGAGAACCTGAAATCCTGAACATCGACATGCTTAGGCCAAAAAGAGCTGTTAGAAACTAGGTCAACATACCTGGTATGTATGCCCAGTTTAAAAGTTTTGTAGTACCTTCCGGCACCCAAATGCTTGACTGTCAAGTCATCAGGTTCCAGTCCGGGAATTTTCCCTTTCAGGTATTATAAAACTGAATGAGTAGTCGCTTCAATGTTAATGTGTGAGAGATAAAACCATTTTCTAGCTGCCACTCCAGCCAACTGAAGATTAACTACTGAGTTACCTGATTGCACACCAGCCAAAGCGGGAGGATCCTTTGAAGTCACTATAGCATGATTGACTGCTTCAGACATGTCACCAACAGTCACAATATCATGATTTATATTTGAGGTTTGCAGGTTAATATGTGACATGTTTTGGTCAGATCTCCTATTAGTTTTGTTACAAATAGCAGGTTTAAGCTGTTTATCAGAGTGTTTATCTTTATATTTAATATTTTTAATATTTTGAGTAGCATTCATATGATTCACAAGCACCTGACATGCCTGACCAGCATTATTATGTTTGCTCAACTCATGTGAGTTCTTTGAGTTAACTTTTTCCTCTAAGAGTTTTATTGACTGCTTAGTAACTTCTCTTAAATCCGCTAGGTCTTCTTTAAGTTTATTTATCTCTAGGTTAAGATCATGCATGTGTGTATTATTATCATCCAGTCCGTTTGACTTACTCTTTGCATTTTGCTGCTTAAGGTCCCTAATCTCCTTCTCCATATCAGCTCTTTTCCTTTTCTCAGTTTTTAGCTTCTCTTGGAGTTGTTGGTTAGTACAGTTTAACTCCTTTCTCGCTGTACGTTCTTCCTTTAGCATAACATTGAGTTTGAGAATTTCTTCCTTTAAAATGCCAACTTCTGAGTCCTGCTGATTTAGTTTTTGTTTACATTCTAAACCACAAACACAAGTGTTGCTCTCCATTCTTATGCCCTGCTTAAAATCGCGATCAAAGCAGCTGGCATGAAGAAATCCAGAACAAATTATACAAACCAGACTTTTAACTTCTTGTTTTGCATGGCATTTGTAAAAAATCGCTGGTACCAACTCGCTATTTCCGTCAGCCATTTAGGAAAAAGTTCGAGTTTGTAAGTTTGGAACGTAGCTGCCGCGCGAGAATGTAAACAATATATAATGGCGTCAATCAATCACAGTACAAACAGACGAATAACTTTAAAAATTCACAGTTTCCAGGAAAAACAAAACAGTACTACCACAAAAAGGACACTCAGGAAGTTGTACACACTGTTTTTAAAAATTAATTTACACTACTTTTACTAAAAATACAAAATAGGTGTTCGACCCATATACAATACGTCTTGCCGTGACTGCGTTCCCGAATGATTGCGTAGAGTAAACTAGGAAGTTATATTAAACTGCTCCGATCCACTAAACAACTTTAATCGAATTGTCACACACCTTTTCGCCAAACACTTTCCTACAGTAAAGGTTAAGAATAAAAAGGCAAAGCCCTGGATCACAAAAGAAATCAGAATTTTTTCGCAAAATCTGAGATGTCTTCATACGTTGAGAAGGTATTTTTAGGTCCCATTTTTTCTTGATTACTTTTCTTGATTTAGAGCAATTTATAGGTGCGTAAGTAAGGAGAGCCATAAATATTTATTACAAAGATAGAATAAATAACTTAAATTATATAAAGGAAAGTTTGCATATTGTAAATGATCTAAGGCGGGAGGTTAGATATAAAATTGTTTCGATAGCTGCAATATACAGATGTAGAGACTACCTAACAAGATCTTTTCTACCAAATTTATAGTGCATATTTTCTTTCTCTATATTCAGATATCTGATACCTTCCTATGGAACAACATTATTCAGCCAAGCACAAAAACTTCAAAATAAAGTAGTTAAGATTATTATTTAATATAAAATACAGAACTGATACCGAATGACAGATATAACAAAGCTAAGAAACATATTGAAAATTGAACCTAGGAAATTTATCTACAAAATGATAAATAAATGTAATATAAACATTATTTTGTAAATCAAGTACATGTACATATATGGTACTCGAGGCCATGACAAAATATTTTTAGATAATAAACATTTATAATTCATTACTTCAAACTATTAGGAACAGTCATAGTTTTAGCATTTACAAGGAAGGAATTTTGGAATATTACAATAATATATGCTACTGTCTACTATTAGTGTTTTTCGTGATTCTGAGAGATTGTATGTGTAAAATTATCTGATAAATCTAATTTAGCATGTAAAATTTAAAGAAAAAATTATAAACTAGCGAGTGAACTAGCAGCGAATGCCAAGACCAGTAATATTTGTACATACCATGAAGTTTGTTATGTGAGTGAATTAAGTAATATATAGATTGACTCAAAAAAAAAATAAATATGAGAAAAAAACTATTTTTTTTGTAGTGATTATATTAGGTATTTCGTGGTAATCTCTAACCCAAACCGAAACGGATGGCTACCCTAGTGTTAATAGAAAAAATAGTCATGATGCTTTTACCATTTAAAGTACCTTTTTATTCTGATAGGAAGATGACTTCACAAGACAGTCCAACGACGCTTGGCAGCACCGTAGCTACTGTTGCGGCAGCGTTTGTTGGTAATGTAACGTCGACTGTCGCACCTGCAGAATCTGATCAAGTTCACTCTCAACCATCGGAACCAATTTTCCTTCAGACCAAATTGGCCCAAGGTATTGCTGGGTTTTTTGTATGGGCAGCATTATTTATGACTTGTTCGCAGGTAAGCATGAGACTTAAATTTTAATATAATAAATACTTATTTGATTTATTCTAATAATTCAGAATTATTTGATATTCATAAATTTATTTACTTATTTAAAAAAAAAACAGCATCCACAGCATGTAGCCAATTACAGATGCTGTATCTTAAACCAAAACAGAATCATGAAAAGGAATACAACACAGTCATTTAGGCAGCAAAATAAAAATAAAACAATAGAAAATAAATATGTCAATATCAAAAATACATTCCTTTAATCAGCGAAGATGACCTGAGTTTGTAAGACATGAAGTCTATCATGGTTTTTACAAAATTGTGGAACCCAATGTTGTCTACGTCAAAGTCACTAGCATACACGTTAAAATAATGAGACATTCTGTCTGTATAGGTACAGGAGAATTTGTATATAAGTTTGTCCTTACAACATTCAAATAAAAAGTTTGTTGCTGCCTAGTGTTATCATTACTTACAGAAAATAGAATCATGGAGAACATTACCTGGCAGTCTACTTTTTCAGTATTCTATAAATACACGCAAGGCAAATTTTGATTCTCGATGCTTTAGGGATAATCTTTTAAATAGGTTTTGATCATATCCCTTTCAATTTTTTTTTATAAAACACATATTTAAGAAACTTTCATTCTACACGCTCAAGGGTTTTACTTCAAATATCATACTGAGCTGACCACATCATACATTCCAATTTAGGCAGCATGAGACTATCAAACCGTCATACATTTAGGATTTTCCAAAAAAGCAATTAATGCATAAATTAAATAAATAGACCAATTGTTCCCTGGTTTAATGAACAGTTAAAAGCAAAATGTTAGTACTTCATTTTTACAGACTGCCGGCACGATTGAGCGATTCAGATGGATATTATTATCCTTATGAATTATACCAAACACCATCGAGCAGAAATAAAAATAGCTAAAAGACTGGCAAATGATAGTTCTTTGCGCAAACACAGCTATAGTCCAAATGCCATCTAGGAGTTGTCCAAATTTAGGGAATAACATGTCAGCAATTTGCGCTCATTTAGAGCCAGATCTTGTAAATAGAGGGTAATAGAGAGCTGACTCAAATATGGAGCAACTTCTGATGAATACATTGGTTTATTCATGGATGTACATTTGCTTGTTTTGGAAGGTTTACATTTTAAAATTGATAAAGTATTATTTAGTTTGAGTTTAGTTTGAGTTTATATAATACGAAAAAAACTTACATAGTTTTATATCATTGTCACATAGTTTGTACACAGATTTAGAAACATTCAATTAACATACTTATTTAAAATAACACACACTTTTTAGGTACATGTTGGTTTTACACCGCTTAGTATATTATAATCTTACAACGTTACAACTATAAATATACAATTTAAAAGTCCAGATCTATGACATGATATTGTATAAACTCATCAATTGAATAGAAGCTCTTGTTTAATAGAAATTGTTTGACTTTAGATTTAAAAGGTTTTAAAGGGATATTTCTTATGTTTTGTGGCAGTTTGTTAAAAAAAAAGGCGCTGCATAATGGCGCGTTGCACTCCAGGAAGTTTTCAAACGCAAGAAATCGACTTTTATGTCTAAACAATGACGAGTTTTGTGGTCATGAGTCTCTTCGACATAGGTATACCTTGTGGAGTTCTTATGCAGGTATAGCAGACACTCCAAGATGTATTGGCATGGCACAGTTAAAATTTCCAGCCTTTTAAAGAATGGTTTGGCATCATCACGATATTTGATGCCAGCGATTATCCTGATTGCTCTCCTCTGAAGGCCGAAGACACGAGAGGCATGAGCTGAATGACCCCAGACTAGCAAACCATACATGCACACAGAGTGGAAAAGTCCAAAATATGCCATTTTAAGTTTTTGTATATCTACCATTTTGGATATATTACGAAGAACATAAGTTGTACTGCTTATTTTTTTTTTGATATAATGTCAACATGCTGTTCGAATGTTAACTTTGCATCTAATGTTACTCCTAAAAACTTAACTCCTTGTGTTATGTGGAATGGTGAATTTTTTCAGCGAGAAAATCATATTTTTGGTTTTGCTTAAATTGACATTTAACAGGTTAGACCGGAACCAATCAGTTGCTGTTTCAACATGTTGACTCATTTCAGTTTTAGCTTGATCGAGGGTTTTAGATTTTATAGAGAAGTTGTTATCATCTGCAAAGTCATTGATATAGACAAGAAGCAACACCGGACCGAGAATTGACCCCTGGACAACACCATGCCCCATTATTCTTTCTTCAGAGCGTTCACCATTGATTTCAGTAATCTGCCTGCGATCTGAGTGATAACTATTCAAAAGTTTTATACTCAGTTCATCCACTCCATAATATGTTAATTTTTCATATAAGATATCATGTGACACACAATCGAAGGCTTTGGAGAGGTCACTGAACGTGGAAGCCACAATTTGTCCCTCCTCAAAGTCCTCCACAAAGAAATCACATAGGCTCACTATTGCTCCAGTGGTAGATTTGTTTTTCCTAAAACCAAATTGCTCTTCGCTTAATAATTCATTTGCTTCAAGATATGTATATAACTGATGTTTTAGGAGTGCTTCAAAGATTTTTGAGAATACAGGTATGAGTGAAATGGGTCTGTAGTTTGAAGGCAATGCTTTATCACCATTTTTAAAGATTGGGATTGTTCTGGAAATTTTGAATTTTTTAGGATACACTCCTTGTTGAATACATTAATTTATTAAAGATTACTGAGAGTGGACCACTAAGCCATTCTCCAAGTGCCTGTATGAGTACTACATTTAGGTCATAGTAATCTTTGCTATGCTTCTTCTTTAAGTTGCATAAAGCCTGATATACATCATCTTGGGTGACCTCACAGAAGGAAAATCTTAAGTTAGGTTTTTGTATATTCACATGTTGTAAATAAAAAATAAAAGAATTGTTTGCTGAAGGCAATGCATTTACTAGGTTCTCTGCAATGTTGGAAAAGTATTCATTACATTCGTTTGGATCTAAATTGACATGCAAATTACAATGTTTAAGGTATGTTTTTTTATTAGATTCCAAGATGCTTTGGCAATGCTGTCTGAATTGCATATAAAATTCGAATTTGCTTCTTTTTTAAATCTATTTATTTCAGCTCTATACCTGCTTCTAATAGTGTTTCTCTCAACCCTCAGCAGCATTTATACAAGTTCGATATTTAATAATTAGTTTTAAAACTAAAACCAGTACTTTGGCTTAAATAGCAAATTTTTAAAGTGTTGTAAATGAAATAGTTTTTCCACTCACAAAACTATTGTGTATAAGAGAGTCTATCATCGGTTCTGAAAATAGCTAGTGCGGTACCCATTTACAAAAGGGGACCTGTTGACACCTTTGACAACTTCAGGCGAATATCAATAGTTCCCATCTCCTCAAAAGTTTTCGAAATGACTATAAAAAAAAAAGAGTCAATAACTAGTTTGTGTCCAATTTTTTACTTAACCCTGCTCAGTTGGGTTTTAGGTTTTCTATGTCAACTGCAATGGCCATAATGGTTGTGTCTCAGGCTGTTTGTGAATAAACTCGGATGTTATAAGTTTGATTCAGCTACAACAAAAGGTTGACATATATGGTTGTACATCAGAACTAGAAGTTGTGTCATATGGTGTGCCCCAAGGTTCAGTGCTAGTCAAAAAGTACTTCATTGCCTAAAAAATAAATCTTATTGACTTGCTAAAATGATTCCTCACCTACATAAAATAAATAGAATGAGGCAGTCATTAAAATCTAAAACCTAAAGCAGATAATATTTAATACATTCCACATGTGAAAATATAACCAAACAGCAGGCATATCAAGAAAGCTAGTCAGCATAAGATTCGGTCACGTTGTAGTACACTTTCCCAACAAGCAATGCCTTAAGAGACCTCCTGAAACATTTTAAATTATTAACAGTCCTAATCTGAATCGGCAAATGATTAGAAAATTGTCTGCCTTCATAAATCGAAGAATTTTTCGTTAATGTTCTTGTTGGTATTGGCAAGGGCAAGTCTAAAGCCCGCCGCGTGTCATGCTGAGAGGCAGGACCCGGAATGCTATGACGCATGTTGTATGCCAGTGATGTTGTTTCAAGAATAAACAAAGAGGTAAGAATAAGAATTCCCTGAGACAGCAAGTGAGTTCGGCAAGGTTCTCTCTGACCCACACTTGCGATGAAGCGGACAGCCTTCTTCTGAAGAACGAACAAAATATTCAGCCGATATCGCCAAAATGGAATTCCATATCAGAGATGTGATTCAAAAGGGGCAAAATAGACTGTCCAGTGTCCATGCCATCACTGGGCCAACTTATAAACGAGTCCTTCTAACTGCAAAACGTCTCGACGAAAGCCTCCCGCTCAACTTCAAAATGTGATCTTCAAATCGAAGTTCACCATCAATCAAAACACCCAGGAACAAGTCACCGCCGGCGCCGCGCTGCCTCCTGAGTAGGATGGATCGTTCCCCAACTGCAAGCCATACATATCACACTTAAACCAATGTTACTTTTCGCAATATTTCCGTAGGTTGTTCAGTATCCTCACTGTGTCTCACAACAGAGGTGTCGTTAGCAAATAGTGTAAATTTTCCTAAAATTGTAACTTGTATAAAGTAATTTACATAGATCAAGAAGAGAAGGGATCCCAACCCCCAACCCAATCACTGATTGATTGAAATCACCAAGATAGGAGGCAAACCATACAAGAGTCGACCCCCTAAACCCATATCTCTCGAGTTTTGCCTGCGACATATCACAAAACACAGCTGCCGCCGCCTTTCTCACATTGATATAGTTGCAAACACCCTCCAGGAGACTGAAAATGGCGTCATGGGTACCCGTTGAGTCTTGAAATCCAAATTTATTTGGCTAATTACATTATGTGTCTCGAGGTACGTCCATATTTTCCTCTTTGCAATGTTCTCAATACGTTTTGAGAGGGTAAGCAACAGAGGGTTCTCTTTTTGATCTATATAAATGATCTTGTGAGTTGTGACCCTGGTGCTGACTTGGTTCTTTTTGCGAATGCCACAACTGTTATCAGAAAGGCTTAAGATTTATGTGAATTAGCAGCAATCATGGATGAGACACAATTAAGGATTTCAGAGTGGTTTACCGCAAACCAGTCAGAAACGTGCTCTATTTTTCTTTGTACTTGCTCACAGTCGTGGAATGTTCAGAATCAGTTAAGTTTTTGGGGGTACAGGTTGACTAAACTGTTAAGGAATGGACGCGTTGGTGAATTATGTTAAAAGGTTGCCTTTGCTGTATATGCACTTAGAATTATGTCAAATGTGGTGCCTGAGAGGGTTGTCTTGTCAACATGCATGTATTGAATCAAGGCTTACTTATGATTTGTCAGCTTGGGGTCATGTTCCAAGCATAAAGGGAGTTTTTGATCTTCAAAGAAAAGTATTCACCATTGAGCTGATTGTAAACAGAGTTTCATTAGTTTGAATGTTTCGACAGTCTCCTGTCTTTTTATTTTCACTGTCTTTGGTATATAAAGAAGAACCAGGCCAAGTGTGAAACTCAAAGTAATATTCATGAGCAAGCTTTGGTTGTGCTGACTTGTGCTCGGTTTGGTTGCGTTGTGTCGCAATTGATTTTCAAAAATATTGAAAATTTTGGGAGATATAACAACTCGTTTTTTCAAAAAAAGTTAGTTTGGGTTAGTAAAATAATAAAATAATAAATATGGTGATTATTCCCAAAAACTATTTGTTATGCTGGGATGCGTTCAGCTCCTGAAGACTTGTGCTGCTTTTCTTTTTTTTTGTTTATTTGCAAAAAAGTGTAAATATTATAATTAAACAAAATACATCCGATTTTATAGAAAACGATGTTAATGCATTTTATGCTGAGTTGTGATCTGAGTTACTGTGCGGCTGTGCGTGTAGAAAGGATATTTTCAAGAGCAGCTTTAGCAATAACAAAGCCAAGAAATTGGCTTGCGTTGTTTCTATAAGAGGTCGTGTGTGTCTTAATTTCATGGCTTATGAATTCCGATTTAAAAATGTGTTAAATTTAATATTTCAAATCTAGTTTTCAGTTTTAGTTTCGACAGGATTATTATTTATTATTTACATTTTAAATAGGTTTTGCAGTTCTAGCTTTAAATTACATGTATTATGTAGAAAAACCTTTCACAAATAAATACCTTTAAAATAAGGGTTTTCAGTATTACTGTTAGTCAAGATATTTCAAGATTTTTTGATTTCTTGACAACATACCTTGGTATTGACATAAAACTTCTTTAGTGGGAGCGGTACGTAAAAAAATGTGGCATATTATGATACAAGCATGCCGCTTGGTAGAGTTGTTCCTTATACCCCAAATAATGTTTTTTTCCGAAGCACATGACATTTCATCCCTTAGGCATAGAATGGAGGTGTTTGTTTCTAAACAGGGGCAGGTTTATTGAACTATATTGCATTGTGGACGATTTTCGTAAGATAGGAGTCGTTTTCCATTAGTTTGGAATAGGTTAAAGGACCGGAAATCTTGGCTATATGGCGCTACATTTAAAAATGGCCGCCGCACGGGTACGCAAATCATAAAAATCGTCCCTGTCAGCGACAACTCCTAGGGACCTTAGCTATCTTTTAAGAAAGACGAAGGTGCTTGTTATACAGCAACTTATGTCTGATTTCCACTTCTTCAGCATCTTCGGCATCCACTTCTTCAGCCTCTTCGGTATCCACTCCTTCAGCATCTTCGGCTTCCATTTCTTATTCATCTCGGGCATTTATTTCTTCAGTATCTTTGTGCACATCTTCGGCACGTCCGGCATCCACTTCTTCAATATCTTTGGGCACAGCGGACACTTCGTTTCTGGAAAAACAATACAGCAAGTAAGTATATGACCGCTATACTGGGGAACAAATACATACCTTTGGCTATTGCATTCGCCTTTGCACATCCTGCAGTTCAAAGTACACGGGAGTCTGTGGCGCTTGCAAGCGCATCTCATTGTGTTGCACTCCGTCATGCAACCGCAGCGATCTAGAGCCCGGAAAGCAGACCAGATTTCAGGTAGAGTAGACCAAACAGGCTTCCACTCCCTATCATCTCGGGTCGAGCCCCATCTTTCAGGAGATGGAACGTCGCACCGAGTGATTGCGCGTCCCCAAACAAGACCTCCTTGATACGCCGCCCTTAGGATGTGAGTGAGTGGGATGAGAGTGAGTGGCTTGTTCTCTGTCGCAAACAGGTGCTTTCTTGCTTGGTTTACGGATATGTACTCCGAGTCTGGCACACCATACAACATACTTCTCAAGGGCCTGCATTGTTTCTTCGTCAGGTGTTGAGGGTGAAGGAAGGGCAATTGATATGAAGGCCCGAGTAAAGGAATCGTTCTTCCAGTGCTTCCAGGCTGTTCTCTTCCACTTGGACATAAATAAGGATGTGGTATCGCAGTCCGAAAACGCATGGAATCCGCGCAGCGCACTGGATCTTTCCTCGCCCAGTGCACGAGCTATGCAGTAAATGCCTAAGAATTTCCTGAGCCATATAAGACTCAGAGCTCTACAAGCCCAAGATTTTCGAGGGTGTGAAAAAACGATGTCGCCAACACAACAACATCAGTGTCAGTGCTGCGTACGACGATTTTCTTAGCACCGTGTATCACCGCATCATGTACATGAAGCATTATGCGTCCGTCAGCCTCCTCCATGGGGTCACACTAGAAGTCTTAGAGATCAGTGTCAATGCAGGCTGATCTGATGCGCCCGTCTATATTCGTCACAACATGGACATCCCCTAGTCCCTACAGGAGTTTCCCAGCTAGATAACAGAACAATTCCTGTTTGTTGAAGGTATTTCTTAGAAAGTCAGGCCAGTCTTTTGGCAGGACTCCTGAAATAGACATAAAATGAGTTACTTATTAAAACAATCGTTAACGTATTATTCACAGACAAATTCGTGTGGTACTTCGAATCTTACCTTTCTGAGGAAGTTGCTGTCGCCGAACACCGGTTCCACGACTATCGCGTGTCTCGTCTTTGGGAAAGCCACAAAGTATCGAATGTGCAAAGTATCGAAAATCCCGAGCGGACCCGAAGCTTTCGACAAAATGGTTCTTTTCTTGATTTTGGGTATGTCTTGGGTTAGTTTTGGTTAGCATCTGGTTAGTTTCCTTTTCTTGAGCCCCCGAAGCGAGCGAAGCGAGCGGAGGGCCATGTGAAAAGTGAAACGAAAGTTTTCGAAACATTGCACATTCGATACTTTGCTCCCATCTCCCGTCTTTGATGCTCGTGCCACTGTAGAGGTCCCATACAACATCAACACGATTACCACTTAAATTTTGAAGCAATTTGCGAATATGTAGTTTTAACTGGCTTTAATAGTAACGAGCGAACGTCCCTTGCTTTGGGTTTGGCTTTACATTATGCACAAGGGCGGCTCCGTCGAAAATTATTGTGTCACAATCATTTGGATCTCCTGGATGAGGTGCTAATTTGCCAGTATATCCACTAAATGACTCTTACCAGATCTTAGGGCTCCATTTACAGAAAGGGAAGGGGGGCATACTTGGTTCTCGTGCTTGAAAAACGCGTCCATGTCCAAATCACGGCTGATTCCAACCGCGAAAATAGCTCGACGTCAGCTTTTAAGTCGCTGGTGCTACGTCCGTACTCTGATGTGAAGAGGATGCCTCCAGGCTTTGGGTCAGAGTATCTACCCTCGCAGTATCGGTAAACTTCAAAGAACAGACCTTGTGCCACAAAGATTCGTTTTCAACTAACGCAGCCTCAATTCCATGGCCACCATCATAGAGGGTGAGCCGGCATCAATAGAAAATCCAGAGGTTAACTTGAAATTAGCAGCAAGTGCTACGTAGCCCTTATTTTTAAATTTTGCCAAAGCATTTGTAGCAGGAGGACAAATTGTTTTTAAACCAACTTTTTGGCATAGGCAACACTTCTTCCAATCGAGAGATGCGCATGCGGGTAGGAGAACAAGGGATTGGGGAGCCACCACCTTAAGCTTGTGTTTTTCCATTGTCCCTATTTTGGCATAAATTACCTAGGGTAAAAAAATTACAGTTGAAATTCGATTTTTTTTTGAAGTTCGTGGAAAAAATTATATTTTCGGTTGATCCGGAACTAGCATTTCCGGTTAAAACAGAAATTCTTTTTTAGATTGGATCCTTAAAAGATAACACACTACTTCAAAGGTAAAAATCATTTGGTTTAGACATAGCACAATATGTTTCACAAAACTTATCTAAAATCATGCAGGAAATTTAAATATAAAATAATATATTACACGTTCCATTTAAAATAAAAAAGTTATTGGCAAGTTCCGATATAACCGGAAGTGGTATGACGTTAAAATACATTAAATTTATAGCGAATCTTGAATAACCCTGGACTCCCAAAATATAGATTTTTAAGTATTGCCTAACCGCGAAACCTTCTAATGAAGAACTATACTACCGTGATACAGCCTGTATAACGCCCATAGAGCCAAACGGTGGACCCGATGGACTTAAAACCTATTCCATTCGCTTCGGCATCCAGAAATTATTTTAAAATTACTCTCGTCCTACAAAAATCGCCCATAAAGCAATATAGTTCAATAGACCTGCCCCTGTTTATAAAAAACACCCCATTCCAATCCCTAAGGGATGAAATTTCGTGTGCTTCGGAAAAAAACATTGCCTTAGGTATATAATAAGCAACAACTCCACCAAACGCCATGCTTGTATCATAATATGCCACATTTTTCGGTGATTTTTAGTGAACCGCGGCCACTACTTGCCTTATCTTGAAATCTAAAATTACTTTTTGTCTTGACTTCGCGATTCCGACTTGTAGGAAAATGATAAATTATTAGTCATTTAAGTTTTAGGTGTACTGTAAATACTTACAAATTGTACAAAAATAATAGGTAAATCAATAAAATTTATTTCTTTTCTGCATTTAGAATATGCGACAGCTTAGATATCAAGGTAGATTATTATTTTTTAAATCTTAAAATTGTTTAAGTTTTGTAAACAATAACTAAATTTGTACCTTATCTTATAGCTAGACTAATTCTAAAATTGTTTACATTTTGTAAACGATAGGCTACACTGAAATATAGCGTCTATTTAAATGTCAATGTTCCTTGCTGTGTGGTGAAATATTGCTAGATCACGTCTTTCACCTTAAGAAGGAATCGGCGGCCCGAGTCAGTTCAAGGCTGTTCACTCTGAACTCATCTGGCTCTTTGTTCTTACGAAATGATACGCGCTTGGATAGTCTTATTTTAATACTTTAAAAGGCTTCTGATTTAATTTTGAATTTAGTTTAAAGACCCCAAAATAAACTCATAGGCTGGGACAAACAGGCGTCAAATACTTGCTAAGTATGTGATTGCAGTTACAATCCCTTTTGAAGTTAAACTGCGAATATCAGAGATGGGAATATACCTACATACCTACACAAAATATTTGTGTTTTAGCATATACGGAGTTTTGAAATGTGGTCTATGCTAGCTTTAAAGTTCCCAACTGTTTAGTTGGCTATTAGAATTTAGGGTTAGTTAAAGAACTGGAGACGTGTAATTGGATATTAACAAATACTTTGTTTTTTACTAATAGGGTCTTGTTTTGGGGTGTTATTTCATGCTTTTTTTTATCCATATCTTCAACACAATTATGCAACAGTTTTTGTATTACAAAAAGTACATGTATAATACTAGACTGAGGGATCCTTGTAATTGTTTATTGCGGGTGGGATACTAACATTGTAATTTACTAGATATTGTAAATCTAATCTAATGTTATAATACTTACAACCAAATTTAAAGGGAAACTAACTACCTGTACAAACAAGAAATGAGCTTAAACAAAAATTTCGAAGGGATCCCAACAATGAGGTTACACCTCGGGCTACCCTTAGTAACTATCGGTTATATGGAAGAAATAATAATAATAACTTTAATTCGTGCATTCATTGGTATTACAAGGTATTTAAAATTATACATCATAAAACAAATTAAGAAAACGTCATAGTCCCTAGCCTATTTAACCTAACCCTTATAGATAAGGTGCAGAAAAGCTTTCAAAGAAAAAAATCGTCCAAGGAGTAGCAGGTCTTTTGTAGTAGCATGTTTTTGACCTTAAGCTTAAACGTTTTGAAATTAGGTGATGATTTAATTTCATTACTCAGAGAATTGAAATATTTACATGCATTAAAAGGGATACTTTTTGGTAGAGGGCTGTTCTGTGCTTACCTTGTTATCTTGGTAGGTCACCAACTGTGACAAACATAATGTCACGACTAACAACCATCCGAACGTTTTTGTGCTACCCTATAGAACTAGCCGCCCCGCCGTGCCCCTCGCTTCTCTGTCTGTATGAATCATCGACCGGCCCGCTGCGAAGTTTCGGGATAGCTGGAATTGTCTCGATGGCCTCGTCGAGATCATATAGAGTGGCCTCGGAATACTTCCGGAATATTCGTGATGGATTGGAGATTATATATAAGCAGACCTAAGGCCAATGTTAGTCAGTCGGTTAGTCGGAGAGTTCAGTTCAGTTAATCATTGAGTGTTGAATAGATATTAGTTGTAAAGTTATAAGAGTAGTTTAAAGTGTTAAATTGTATACAGTGGTAGTGAATAAAGAGAGTATAAGTTGAAAATAGTCAAGTTGTAATTTTGTTAAGAACCCACGGGAAAAACGTAACATTTGGTGTCAGAAGTCGGATTGTGAAGGGACCGGACTTGCGAAGTATTTTTCGAGGAAAGAAGTACAAGTACGTCAACGAGACCGTTTGATTGGTGGATTCTGGTAAAATTTTATAACATTCTATGGTCAATACAAGGCAACAAACTGCGGAAATGGAGCAAATAAATAAAATGTTGGCCGATTTTATGGATAATTTAAATGCTGAGAGGCGAGCGGATCGGGAAGAGGAAGAACGTAAAAAGCAGATAGAACAGGAGCGGCTTCAGAAAATTTTACAAGACCAGGAAGATAAAAGGCAAGCAGAACAGGACCGTCTTCAGAAAATTTTACAAGACCAAGAAGACAAAAGACAAGCAGAGCAGGACCGGCTGCAGAAAATTTTACAAGATCAAGAAGAGAAAAAGCAAGCGGATCGGGAAGAGGATGAACTTAGAAGACAAGCAGAGCAGGACCAGCTTCAGAAATGGATGCTTGATGTAATTGTAGGCGAGCAAGGAAAATTACAGAAAATATTGGACGCGCAAAATGAGAAATTTGAAAAAGAAGTAAACAATATACAAAAAGAAACTGTACAAAAAGAAGTGGGAAATGTACAAAAAGAAGTTGGAAATGTACAAAAAGAAGTAGGAGACGTACAGAAAGAAATGAAGAATCTACAAGCAGAAGTTACCAGACTAAGACATCAAGTACCAACCGAGAGGGCATTCGCATCAGGACAAAACATCAAACCTCCAACGTATGACGGTCAAACATCGTGGACAATGTACAGAAGGCAATTTGAAGCCGCTGCTGTTGCCAACGGTTGGAATAACGAAGAAATGGCTACATCACTAGTGGTTGCGCTTCGTGGATCTGCCCTGGAACTATTGCAGACTATTCCCATCAGCCAACAGGGGAAATATGACATACTTGCAGCTGCCCTGGAGAGACGATTTGGAGACCAACATAGAAGGCAACTGTATCAGGCACAAGTTAAGTCCCGACATCAAAAGCCTGGTGAAAACCTGCAAGAGTTTGACTCAGACATTAGACGTCTCATTCAACTGGCCTACCCGGGAGCGACAGAGGAATTTCAAGAGGAACTTGCTGCCCAATTTTTCGTGGATGATATCAGAGATCTAGAAACTCAGAAAATGCTACGCCTAGCCAAATTTGATAACAGCAGTGAAGCTTTGGGCCGAGCCCTAGAAATCGAGGCGGCCTGTAACATCTCCAAGCCAAAAATCAGGGCCGTATCCATCCAGGAAGAAAACCCGACAAACAGCTGTGAATTAACTGAGATGGGTGAAATTTTGAAGAAATTAACGGAAGTTCTTCAGGCCACGGGGAGATTCAGGGAGCCAATGGAAGATAGGCCACGTAACCGAAATACATCAAATCAGTGCTATAGATGTGGCAGGACTGGGCATTTCAAAAGAGACTGCCGAGTACAACTACGGTCTAGATCTCCATCCAGAGACGCTAGGGCCTTCAAGTCAAATCAGGAAAACTTCAATTAGTCAACATTGCGGGGCGTGTGTTGGCTAAAGAAGATAAAGCCCCCAGGATCGTCTCCATAAAAAGCCTAGGAAAAGCCGCCGACAGTCTAACAATTACAGGAAAGATCAACGGAAGAGCCATAACAATTACTGTTGACACTGGTGCGGCGGTGTCTTTGATAAGGTCCAACAGAGTGAATAGAGTAGAAGTTCTACCCATATCAAAGAATGTAGTTTTACGTACAGTTACCGGTGAGACAGCTGAAGTACTTGGGGAAATGGATATCGAACTTCAACTGAGACGAATTAAACTACACCACACAGTGTTAGTCGCTGACATCGAGGACGAATTTATTTTGGGGATGGATCTCATCGGTCAACATGGATTCTCTTTTGACAACAAGCTTAATCTTCTGAAGTTTGGCACCAAAGAGTTCATCCTTAACAAAACAGACGATGGCACACCGACTAAAGTAGTGGCGGCATGTACTGTCAGAATAAACGGAAATACCGAGCAGATAATTTTTGGGAAATTGGAGAAGGATTTTGGAGGCTGCATCGGACTTATCCAACACCACGATTTGCCTTGCAAACACCTCGTAGGCAAAGCACTAGTCAAAACCGACGGCGAAATACCGATAAGGATAGCAAATATTTCATCCAATTCCATCAAAATCAATAAAGGAGATGTAATAGCCACTTGCGAGCCGGTGCAATGGGTAACCAGTTGCGAAACGCAGTCAGAAGTAACACCCTCAACATCACCTAAGGAAGTCCTAGAACATTTCCATAAGTCGTGGCAACATCTGTCTTCCGAAGAACTGAAGAGAGCTACACAATTTATCAAAGAGCAGAGCACAGCCTTTGAAAGGAAAAATGGCAATACTGGAAGAACGAACATCATAAAACATTAAATCGACACTGGAAGTGCTCACCCCATACGACAGCATCCTCGGAGGCTACCAGTGACGAAGCAGCAAGAGGTTACCACACTAGTCAACAAGATGCTTGACGATGGAATTATTGAGGAATCATCGAGCCCATGGTCGTCTCCTGTTGTCTTAGTCATAAAAAAGATGGGACTACCAGATTCTGCGTGGACTATAGAAAGCTCAATGACGTCACCAAGAAAGACAGCTATCCACTTCCCAGGATTGATGACACGTTGCCGACACTAGCAGGTTCTCATTGGTTCTCAACACTCGATTTAAAGAGCGGCTACTGGCAAGTAGGCATCGACGAACAAGATAAGGAAAAGACTGCCTTTTCTACCGGAAGTGGTTTATATCAGTTTAAAGTTATACCCTTCGGATTATGCAATGCCCCCGCTACTTTTGAGCGTCTTATGGAGGTTGTTCTGCGAGGCCTCACTTGGAAGACATGCCTGGTCTATCTTGATGATATAATGGTAATGGGAAAAACTTTCGAAGAGCACCTACAAAACTTGCATTAAGTTTTTACTAGAATCAAGAATGCTCAGCTCTTACTGAATCCAAAGAAATGTTTTCTTTTTCAACAAAAAGTTGAATTTCTCGGGCATGTTGTGTCATCAGAAGGAATCCAAACCGACCAACGGAAGATTACAGCAATCAAGGACTGGCCTCGTCCTCGCGACAAACATGAACTGCGGAGCTTCCTTGGACTATGTACTTACTATAGAAGATTTGTTGAAGGATTTGCAAATATAGCGGCACCTCTACATAAGCTCACTGAAGAACGAGCTAATTATAACTGGGATCATAACTGCGATTCTGCGTTCAGGAAATTAAAAGCGGCTCTATGTTCTAGTCCAATATTGGGATATCCGGAACAAAATGTTAAATTTGTATTGGACACAGATGCAAGTAACACCGGCATCGGAGCAGTTTTATCGCAAGTACAAGCAGGGGAAGAGCGAGTTATCGAATACTACAGTCGAACACTTTCGAAACCTGAACGTAACTACTGTGTAACCCGAAAAGAGCTTTTGGCAATAGTACGGTCTGTTGAGCATTTCCATCAATATCTATATGGGCAAGAATTTCTGATAAGGACTGATCATGCAGCACTTAAATGGCTTTTGGATATGAAACAACCTGAAGGACAGGTAGCCAGGTGGCTTGAAAAGTTACAACAATATAATTTTAAGGTTAAGCACAGAGCAGGGAGATTGCATAATAATGCAGATGCTTTATCCAGAAGACCATGCGCGGATAATTGTAACCATTGCCAAAGAGTAGATCAACGAGAAGGAATTACTCGGATTAGGCAAACGAAATTTGAGGTTGATCAGCAGTGGACCACAGAGCAACTTAAAAAGCATCAGCTTGAAGATAGTGAAATAGCACTATTGCTAACAGCAAAAAAAAAAAAAAAAAAAAAACCAAGCTGGAGCGAGATATCAACTAAAGGACTTGCTTTTAAAACTCTGTGGGCTCAGTGGGACTCCCTGGTGGTGGAAAATGGACTTCTTAAACGAGCCTGGGAAAGCGCCGATGGAAAAGTAGTGAAGACACAGTTAGTGGTACCAAGGAGGAAGATATCGGAAGTTCTGGAAGAAGTTCATAATGGAAAGTCTGGTGCTCATCTCGGAGTGAACAAAACGATTGACAAGATTCGCGACAGATTTTACTGGGTCAACTACTGCCAAGATGTGAAATCGTGGTGTCGGCAGTGCTCAACCTGTGCCGCAAGCCAAGGACCCAAAACAAGATCTAGGGGCAAAATGAAACAGTATAATGTGGGCCTACCGTTTGAACGTATCGCCATTGACGTAGCTGGCCCTTTTCCAGAAACAAATAATGGTAACAAGTACATTTTAGTGGCAATTGACTACTTCAGTAAATGGCCTGAAGTCTTTGCAATCCCCAATCAAGAAGCTGTTACCATAGCAGAGGTCCTTGTGAATAACCTATTCAGCAGATTTGGTGTTCCGTTAGAGCTGCACTCAGATCAAGGACGCAACTTCGAATCCAAGGTTTTCCAGAAAGTCTGTGATTTACTCAACATCCATAAAACACGGACTACCGCCTTACATCCACAATCAGACGGCATGGTTGAAAGGTTTAACAAGACCATTGAAGAACATTTGTCAAAGGTCGTAGATGAACATCAGAAGGATTGGGACCAACACATACCACTATTTTTAATGGCCTAACGATCAGCAGTCCATGACACGACAGGACTAACACCAGCCATGGTTTTATTTGGAAGAGAACTCCGCTTACCCTGCGACCTATTATTCGGAACGCCAGACAACCAGGATATGGAAATTCAAGACTACGCGGACTCCCTTAAGGAAAAGTTACTATACATCCATGAATTAGCCAGAGAAAACACGGAGCAAGCCAGTGACCGAATGAAGACACGATATGATCTCAAAGCTAATTCTGTGGGATTTCAGATGAACGATAAAGTCTGGTTATATAATCTGCAAAGGAAGAAGGGAAGATCTCCCAAGATAACGCCAATATGGGAAGGACCCTATACAGTCATCAAAAGAATTAATGACGTTGTGTATAGAATTCAGCGTAGTCCCAGAAGCAAACTGAAAGTTGTTCACCTCGACAGACTGAAAGCATACCACGGACATGCAGTATCTGATCGGGACGATCAGGTTTAAGAGGGAGGCAATGTCACGACTAACAACCATCCGAACGTTTTTGTGCTACCCTATAGAACTAGCCGCCCCGCCGTGCCCCTCGCTTCTCTGTCTGTATGAATCATCGACCGGCCCGCTGCGAAGTTTCGGGATAGCTGGAATTGTCTCGATGGCCTCGTCGAGATCATATAGAGTGGCCTCCGAATACTTCCGGAATATTCGTGATGGATTGGAGATTATATATAAGCAGACCTAAGGCCAATGTTAGTCAGTCGGTTAGTCGGAGAGTTCAGTTCAGTTAATCATTGAGTGTTGGATAGATATTAGTTGTAAAGTTATAAGAGTAGTTTAAAGTGTTAAATTGTATACAGTGGTAGTGAATAAAGAGAGTATAAGTTGAAAATAGTCAAGTTGTAATTTTGTTAAGAACCCACGGGAAAAGCGTAACAATAAGTTTTAACTGAAAGTATTCTTCAAGAAGAATTTTTTTTTAACAGAAAAGTACATTTCAAGGTAATAACAAATAGTATTGTTGTACACCTCAGACCAGCTTTCATTCTCTATGCAAGTGATGAACCTACCCTTGTTTGCTTTGGAAAAAATTCTTTTAAGTTAGAATTGAGTGGGCTTCTTTATTTTCTTAAATGATTAGTTTACTGAAACAACTGGGAAATTAAACAATAAATAAAGCAAAAATCGACTATAATAAAGATAAACTTCAAACTAATAAAGGTGATATTAAGGGAACCTAGGAGATGGTCAGAGAACTTACCAATGAATTAAAAAAAAACAAAAAAATGATTGCCAGTGTGGAAAATGGCATGAATAATAGTCAAATTTTTTGTTGTCAATTATAGTGACGTGGGTAGAAACTTGGCTGGCAACATAAAGAAAAAAAATTACACTGTTCTGCATTTTGTAACTTTTTGTCTTTCCCTGATATTTTTTTGGCTCTTTTGTGTCTATGTATTTAATGTGTTGATTTTAAATATGACCTTGGCTTTTTACGTATCACCCACCGCCAGTTTTTGAAGAAGAGAAAAATAATATTAAACACCAGAAAACCAAACCATAAGAAATATAGTGAATTTTACAAAATTATATGAAACTAAGCCACATTAACTGGTATGTTGCAACCTAATTCCTTGTAAGATTGGATAAGTTCTTCAACAAGTTCTATATCATTATCCACGATCTATTTTGCTTTTCCAAAAACGCAGTTTCCACATTATTGCCCTTGAAAAGTTCTCGTATTTGTGGACCAACGAATATGCCTTCTTTAAGCTTTTCCTCATTTATACGGGATTACAGAAATGACCGATCAGCTACAACAAGTGAGAAAATGAATGGCGGAGGTGTTATATTATGTTTGTTAGCAAGAAGGTTAAATTACAATGCATTGTAATGGGTGAAAATCGTGTGGAACAGCTTTTCGTATTATGTCAGTTAAACAAGGGTTAGTTTGTGGTGGGGGTGTATATATATATCTGTCACCTTAATCAGTCAGGGAGGTACCATTACCATTATTATTACCAATTTCTGTTGCTACGGTCACGCAGGCAACACGTGTATCAAACCGTTCTCCGAACAAAAGTCCAAAAGTGAAGTGAGGTAAAATAAGCTAACGACACAAAAGCAGCACTATACTTTTCAGTGTAGTGCATGCTAACAAAAATCGTTTAACGTTGGCATGCCAGCGTAAAAAATTCGTTTAGCGTTAGCGCAACAAACAAAGTGACGGCACGATCGTACCTAGAGTGCATGCATCTCGTCACTTTGGAAGAATTTACAGCACAATCAAAGACCAGCATGGATATTCAAGAAGATACAGGCGGCAGGGATGCCTGCTCCGAAACTTCGCCGGCCTATCAACCGGTGTCGAAACCAAAGGCGACCAAAGAACTTCCAGTGAAAAGAATAGTGAGTAAGAAACAACGAGCACACATACCTAAAGCACAACACATATCACAGCATATTGAAATGGATTTATCAAAAATTGAGCAGCTTGAGGTTGAAAACCAAGAGCTGCGACAAACATTTCAAAATCTCAAAGCAGATCTCTCTAAATGCAATGACCTAATAAATGAGTTAAAAACTCAAAATCAACTTTTTTAAATCAAGTCAACGGTAAGAGCAAAATGATCGCTGATTTGCACAGCGAAAATAAAGCCTTTCATGAGGTAGTAAGAATCAATTTCAATAAGCAACAATCACAAAACACAACACAAAACACAAAAACAACCGTAGCCCCTTCCGTAACTGCAGCACAAGAGGAAGAAGAGATGGAAGTCTCTTCTGACTCTTCAATCAAACCAGCCAGAAAACCATCCCCAGAGGAGTTCCCGCCTCTGAAGAAAACAAAGAGGGACCCAGATCCTCAAATACCTATCCCAACAATTATATTCAAACCTTTAGCCTCCTTAAGTAAGAAGCAAGGCGAGGCCAACCCTTCGGCCCAAACTCAAGCTGAGAAATCGGCAAACAAGATCCAAGCCATCCCTGCCCAAACTTCAGTCCCAAACAATTTAGATGTGGTGCCGATAGTCATCAGGTGCCCAGAGCATTGGACTAAGATATTTCAGGATATGACTTATCTAAAGTTCAATTTTGCAAACATTAAAAAATCAAAACTGGGTATCCAGATCACCCCCAACTCTCCAAATGATCACAGAAACATCACTAAATATCTCAAGAACAAAAAGTACCCTTTCCATTCTTACTTTCTCCCGGAAGATAGAATGTTAAACATCATCATTAAGGGACTTGATAACAAAATGTCACTAAAAACGTCAAAAACGATATCGAAGACAGGGGCTACCATCCTAGGGAGCTGTATTGGCTCAGAACCGGTTAAGAGACGTCATTTTCTTACCGATTTTCTGAAGGTCCTCCTCCCACACTCGGACATCAAAATCCTCGAAGAGGAAAGAATTAACTTCCTGCCTGTAACCATTGAGCTCCAGAGAGGTAGCTTAAAGTTTGTTCCAACCGACATGAAAACCGTACGAGGGACCGTTATTTCTAGTTGTCAATTTCACTTTTGAAGGCGATGAATAACCTGTCATGTTGACAAACGAATTATACAACTGGAAATTGCCGTCCCATGTACGGTTTTCATAGTCAGTTGGAACAGAGCTTAAACAAAATACACTCACAATGCCATAATTGTCAGCAGTTTGGACACACCATTTCAAACTGTTTTTTTTGCCAAGCCTGTGTGCCATAGGTGCGCAGGCCCGCATTTCTATAAGGAATGCACAAAAACCACAGAAACCCCAGCAAAGTGCTGTAATTGCGGAGGGGAACACCCGACAAATTACTCACTCTGCACCAAAAATCCTAATTTAAAAAAACCATTACCCCAAACAAGACCAGTAAACAATAACATCTCATACGCACAGATCACGCACTCATAACAAGAAACCAAACCAATCACTACAGTACCAAGAAACACAATTAAAAACACACAAAATTACACAAATACGAATGCGTGCAGCAATTTAACGGTTTAATGACCCTCCTAGCAATGTCCGAACGGGATATAGTAGCAAAAATTAATAGAATAACTGACTTAATAAACAGCAATCCAACACTGAAATTATTCGCTAATTTCAGTGGCTAACTCGCATTCGTAAGGAACACTCACGCACACAACATGAACACAATTAAAAAATAAAAAAAAACTCAAAAAAATAATATCAATATCATTCTTATCTTCAAAAATTTTCAAAATCTCAAAATATTCAAAATTCTCAAAATTTTTTCAAAATTTTTAAAAAGGTTCGTTCAATTCATAAAATTATAAATGTCAAAACTCCAAAAACACAATAATTTCAATCTAAAATTTCTCAAATTTTTTAAATTCATAAATCACTAACATACAAGAATGATCCCAATAACAGCTGGGGATGAGAGCATCGCTGATGCCCTAGGCCGGGTTCCCGCCTAAAAACGGGGGTGTACAGGCATTAAGGGACTGCACGGGGTAGCTCGCCGTATGGGCTCCCTGCGTAGAAGTAGGGTCAGGGGGTAACACCCCGAGTATCACGTGCAGTTCTTTCCTAGGGTGCCCGATTTGGACTTGCGGAGAAATCTGCCAAATCCGAATCGATCAGCCTCGCCTAGGTGTCTACAGCAATTCTCTCATTTGCTCAAATCGCAAAAAACAAACAACACTCGTTCCATCACTAACGGCTCCAAGGCGTTCAAAGCGTTCCTTCTTCACTACGTCTCTTCGAATCCCAGAACACACGCTTCAAGATCAACACAACAAATTCCACTAACGCAAACCAGCAAGGACCATAACAGTGCAAGAGTGCCATAAGTGCACTAGCACAATGTGAAATCACATTAACGGAACAGTCAGGGAAGCTTACACTCGGTACTGTGACTCGGTGGAGTATATTCCGCGGCGTCATTCTTCTCAAAATATTTACATATTTGGGGACTAATTTACCGCATGCATGCTGGTCAAATGATAAATTTGGAATTTTGGTTCAGTGCCCCCAGAATAATTTAGCCCTGGATATGACACAGGCTTTTGGTTATCTGAAACTGTACCAGAATAATGCTATACCAAATAATAGGAATACTTATTTAGATTTAGTATTTTCTAGTGTTGCTCAGTTAAATGTTAGGCAGGCAGTTGATTTTCTATTGGATGATAGTGTGCACCATGTAGCATATGAGTGTTCAGTATCTGTGTCTAGTGCAAACAATACTAATAATCTGTTGTATAATGAATTTTACTATGATTTTAGAAATGGCAGTTTTATGAGGTGCTAGCCACAGGTATAGCATACTTTGTTCCTCTGAAACGATTTAGAACATCTAGCTTCCCTAAGTGGTTCTCCTCTAAGTTACGTCATCTGACTCAAACAGCATGCTCACGCTATGTATGCTGCGAGCCCAACAGATGCAAATTATGCAATGTTTTCTCAGTTGCGTGCTGAGTGTAAGAGGCTTTCTAGGGAGTGTTTTTCCAACTATGTTATAGACATAGATTTAAAGCTGAAGGATGAACCCAGGTTCTTCTGGAAATATATCAATAACAAGAGGTCTAATCATGGTATCCCGGATTATTTATTTTATGGCGACCGAACTGCTTGTGATGGTCAGGAATAGTTAACTATTTAGGGAATTCTTTCAAGCAGTGTATGCTAAAAAACACCAGCAATAATGATGTTGAGTTTATAGACAATAATACTAGCAACAACACTAATTGCACCGAAATATCTATCTAGATGAAATTGTCAAGCTTCCTAATACACTAACCTCGGGTCCAAATGGTGTCCCTAACTTCTTTCTGAAGCAGTGCGTTTGCACTGTCGTGTTACTTTTGTTTATTATTTTCAATAGATCATTAAAAACCACTGTATTCCCTGACACCTGGAAGCAAAGTTATATTATGCCAATATGTAAGAGTGGTCAAAGGAAACAATTAATCTAAACCATACATTTCTCAAAATCGAATAAAATCCAAGATATACTAAGTGTCAAATTTCTGTTTGAAGTATCCGTTCAAATAAATAAGGATCATTTATTGCAACCTTTTAAGCAAAATGTCAATAGATAGTGAGATTAACGTATTTTACAATTAGATAACAGAAATCTGTATTCACGTTTGCATGGTGTGTGAATCATATAAGTAGGTAAAAGGATGCTGTAAACAAACCGAACGACTTTCCCTTTTTATGACGTTATTTCGAGAATTTGCATAATGACTTGTGTATTGTCTTCGTCTTCCAAGTAGTTAAACATGTTAGATATTTGGATCTTGGGATTTAAGAGAGGCAGCAAATAATGATCGGCCACATTCTGCATGTACAAGGGTATATTTTGATATTCAGAGAAGCATACTTTCAATACAAAAGTTCTTTGCTTGTGACTGAATCGACAAAAATCTGTTAAGGAATTAAACCAAATACTATCGAAAATGTAACAAACAAGCATGCACTTCGTTATTTCAGACGAGAGACTGTGTATATTATTTCAAAAGATGGAAGGCCTTAGTATGTTATCGCAATTTGTACAAAATACATTTATACTTGCAATTAGAGTGTTTATAGAGTTTGCTTTAGGTGGGTGATTCAATTTTTAATGATTATTACAATAGAATTATCTGATTAGCAAATATTTATGGACTTTTTTGCTAGTTTGGTAATGGCGCCATTAAATTATCTAGATTTTATTTGTATTTATCGATTAAAAAATTGTGCAATCATTCACTTGGCGATAACCGCTTTCATTTTTCTCTTTTCTTATACTCGTATATGTATAGAAGTATAGAATCTATCAAACAAAACCACAACTTTTACTATTTTTAAATAATACTCTCTATTCCTTATCACTGTACATAATGAAACATACTATACTACTCTTATAAATTTACAACTAATAGATCTTTACAATCCAACATTCAATGATCAACTGCAACACGCGTTTTGCGCGCTGTCATATCCAGTCGACCATACATCGGGAATATTCCGGAAGCGAGACGCGCCTTCTCTACTATTCTCGGCCTTGGAAATGAAATGAAATGAATTTATTGATGTCAGTAAAATTGTAAATTTCTTACACAAGTCAAAAATAAAATATACATCACAACACATAGTTAACATAGAACATTTTGCTGGCAGGAATCATTGATACCTATTTAACACTACCTCATCCTAAAAAATTATTCACTTATTTAAAAATTCTTGTACATCATAAAAAGCTTGACTCAATAAATATTTTTTTACAGTTACTTTAAACGTTTTTTCATTTAAATCCCTAATATGTTTAGGAAGTTTATTGAACATATTTGGTCCAAGCCTGGTGCCAATACATGACCTTCTCAGTCTTACATAGTTTGTGTTGATGTTGTGTTGTGTTGGTCATGATGCAAAGTGTAGCTAACCCTGACCCTAACTGTCCGTCTCTGCAACTTAAAGATCCTACTTGCCTGTGGCGCATGTCCCCAGACAGTCAGTGCATAGTTATAGTGTGATTGGAAAAGAGAGTGAGCCATTAAGACCACGTCGCGTCGCTTCCCACGTTTTTTTTTGAGATTTTTTAGAAGAAAAATTAAGGTTGATAGTTTACTTGATAACTTATTTATGTGCTCATTGAAGATAAGGGTTCTGTCCAAATAAGCCCCCAGAAGCCTAACACTCTCACTTCCACTATCCTCGCTAGGTGTCGCTCTTCTTAGACCAAATATAATTATTTCTGTTTTGCTTATGTTAAGGGACAATCTGTTACCTATGAACCAATGCATCAAACTACTATCTATGTATGTCCCACAACAAGGCGGGCTTCTCAGTGTGCTTTGTCATTGCTGTGGTGTCATCAGCAAAGATAGCAAGTTTATTACTTGTCGCTGCTTCCTGGTCATTTATTTAAATTAAAAACAACAGAGATCTCAAGATGGATCCCTGCGGTACACCATGTCTGACATCCAGCACACCCGAGAAACCCCCCGCAGCAAAAGTTTGCTGAGTGCGACCTGTCAAGTAGCTCTCCATCAGCCGAAGGCTCCGTGCATTTAGTCCATAATACTTCAGCTTTACAAGCAATATCTCATGGGATATGCAGTCGAAGGCCTTGGAGAGGTCACACAGGATTGCTCCTATGTACTGACCCTCCTCAAAGCCCTCGACAACATACTCCAATAGTGAGAGTACAGCATCAGATGTTGACCTGCTAGATCTGAATTCAAACTGGGATTCAGTAAACAAACCGTTTTCCTCAAAGTAAGAGCAAAGTTGCGTTTTAGCAAAGACTCAAAAACTTTTGAGAGCGCAGGGACCAGGGCTATGGGTCGATTATTACCAACATCATTACAGTCACCCCTCTTGAATATAGGAACTACCTTAGATTTCCTAAAACTATCAGGGAAACAGCCCTCTCTGATACACGTGTTTATCAAATGAGTGAGTGGCACAATCAACGTTTCCTTCAATTTCTTTAATAACAGAACATTAAACCCATATATGTCTCTGCTTTGTTTGGTTTTTAGTTTATTTATTGTGTCTCGGACCTCTATGTACGAGACTTCTCTGAAGTAGAAGACATCAGCTTGAGCTGCTTTATTAAAAACATGCAAAAACAGTTCGGGTTTAATGTCAGTTTGTGGTGTTTAGCACTGTGGAAGCGACATTTGCAAAAAAATTATCGAAATCATCCGACGAAATATGGCCCGGTGCTGTTTCTTTCGTCGATCTTCCCCTATAGTCATTTGCTATCTGCCAGGCTGCCTTTACCTTATATTTAGCGTTGTTCAAGAAATCAGAGTTTGCCTTACATTTTGCGTCGTTGACAGCTTTACGGTATTGCTGTTTATACTGATTGCGAAGAACTGCCAATTCAGGCACCCTTGCTGAATTGAAGAGTCATTTAAAAATCCTAAGCGCTCTCTCATATCATTAAGAAAAGGACTGTATCAACTGACATTTTTGTTTTTTCTATCATTTATACTTTTAACAGGGAAACAGTTGTTAAAATTTGCTTTAAGTAAGTTCATTAGGCAGTTGCCCCTATCATTTGCATTAATACTAATTGCTTTCACAAAAGACCAATCGGTGTTATTTAAAATTTGAAATAACTTACTTATGCCTAAGTCAGTTATGGGTTGACATATTACCTTACTTTGATAGTTGGTTCTCTTAACTATCTCTATAGCTACATCGAGTTGCAGTGCTCGGTGGTCCGATGCTACAATATCTGCTAGACTTGTTTTAAAAGTTAACATATCTACAAAATTTACAAATATATTATCCAGACATGCATTTTGCCTTGTATTTTCAGTGATCTGTTGGCTGAAACCAAAAGAATTTAGCAGATCTGAGAGATTTTGCTTCCTGCCACCATTTATATTAAAATCCACATTGAAATCACCCAAAGTCACAAAAAATTTAAAATCGACAGTTATCACATCTAGTACAGCATTTAGACAGTCTACAAACACATTAAAATCACCAGATGGGGGCAGGTACACCTCGACGACAATAAGGTTCAGGTTCTGGATTTCCACTGCTGCAAGGTTACAGGACATCCCCTCTCTCGATGCACAGGATCTCATTTTTCAAGAAAACAGCCACCCCACCGTGAATACTGATTTTCCTCGAATATTGGGATGCTAATTTATAGCCTGCAAGTTCTAGCGTAGATATTTTTTCGCTTGTCCGCAGTCCGAAAAGCACAGTATCTCGTACTTGTTTTTATTGTTTTGCAGGAATACATCAACCTCTTCGGTTTTGTTTCTTAGAGAGCAGACATTCTGCTGGATTACACTTATGTTCCCAAGTTCTTCATATGGACTTTCCCTCAATAGTGGGCGGCGTCGTAGGTGGAGAAAAAAAATTATAATGATTCCTCTGCTCCAGATTTCAGGAGACATCACTGTGTCCCTCATTTCTGTTGGGACTTCTAACTTGAAAGAACTTTTGAAGTTGTCTCTTCTTGTTTTCATTTTGTATGCTTTGCATGTCACATTCAAGGTGCCTTTGAGGTGTTTTTGGAGCTGCTCTTCTGTCGCTCCTGGGTTGAGTCCAGACAGAAACAGGTATGATTTTGCTGGCTTTGCGACCTCCATTCCGAAGTCTAAGTTTGTACCTCGAACTGGAAGCTGGCTTCGCTTGTTTGGGGAAATTTCTTCTACCAGACTTTGTTTTTACTAAAGTCCAATCCGCATCATCTTCCTTGTCGGTTTCAGGGTTGGGTTCTCATAATTTCTTCTTATATGCGTTTTCCTTATGTGTCTGGATCTGGTTTTCTTTTTGAAGATCATTTTTTTTTAATTCAATTTGCAAATGACTTGCAACTTTGGAAATTAAAACATCGTCTTCTGCGCCTGCGCTATTTTTAGCGTTGACAGGTATGATTGACGTGACTGTATTTGAACTGTTTTTGACAGTGTTGTGTCTCGGAGCACTTGATCCATCGCGTCTTTGCAAATGTTGATCTTGATAACAAACAGGTGGCACCTTTTTCGCTGTACCGGTTTCGGTTGGCTTCCTTGCGGTTTTGTCACATTGGGCTGTATCTTGCCCGGCATTGTTTACATTTTTATTTGGCGGCACTTTTTGTATAAATTTTTTTTCTAGTTTCGTCACTTTCCTCTAGAATGGAATTTTTCTCTTTCAGGATATCTTCATTTTCTTCCAGGGACTTGATTTTTGAAGTCATATTTTCTACTACTACCTTCAGGATTGCTATCTCGTCTTCAACAGCGGACTTTTGGCAGCACTATACTAACTTTTGGCAGCGCTATGATAACAGAGCTGTCAGAAATATTCTCGGTAGGTGATGGTTCATGCGGAAATAGCGTAGACGCGGCAAGTCAGTTGTATAGGGTAGCCCAAAACATACAGATGGTGACGAGCCGTGACAATACAAATAAAAAAAATTGTAAACACAACAATTTATTTATACTCTATTCGTACAAAGTCAAGCTACTTACTATAGGAGCAATTCTACCCTGTTTTTAGTATGGCCCATTTATTATCATTATTTATGATAAACGAATATTTTGTTCTTTTTATTTTGTACATCAAAACAAAATTATTACATAATGTTACGTTTTTCCTGTGGGTTCTTAACAGAATTACAACTTTGCTATTTTCAACTAATACTCTCTTTATTCACTACCACTGTATACAATTTAACACTCTAAACTACTCTTATAACTTTACTACTAATATCTATTCAACACTCAATGATTAACTGAACTGAACTAACTAACCGACTCCCTAACATTGGCCTTAAGTCTGCTTATATATAATCTCCAATCCATCACGAATATTCGGGAAGTATTACGAGGCCACTCTATATGATCTCGACGAGGACATCGAGACAATTCCAGCGATCCTGAAACTTCGCGACCGGCCGGGCGATGAGTCATACAGACAGGGAAGCGAGCGGCACGGCGGCGGCTAGTTTTATAGGGTAGCACAAAAACGTTCGGATGGTTGTTAGGCTAGCCGTAACATTGCCTCCCTCTTAATTCTGATCGTCCCGATCAGCTACTTCATGTCCGTGATATGCTTTCAACCTGTCGAGGTGGACAACTTTCAGTTTGCTTCTGGGGCTACGCTGAATTCTATTCACAACGTCATTAATTCTTTTGATGACCGTATAGGGCCCTTCCCATACTTGTGTTAGCTTGGGAGATCTTCCTGTCTTCCTTTGCGGGTTATATAACCAGACTTTATCGTTCATCCGAAATCCCCTAGAGTTAGCTTGGAGATCATATCGAGCCTTCATTCGGTCACTGGCGAGACGTTCAAACGGTAGTCCCACATCATTCTGTTTCATCTTCCCACTGGATCTTGTCTGGGATCCTTGACTTGAGGCACAGGTTGAACACTGCTGGCACCATGATTTCACATCCTGGCAGTAGTTGACCCAGTAAAATCTGTCGCGGATCTTGTCAATCATTCCGTTAACTCCGAGATGAGCACCAAACTTTCTATTATGTACTTCGTCCAGAACTTCCGATACCCTCTTCCTTGGTACCACTAACTGCGTCTTCACTACTTTGCCATCGGCGCTTTCCCAGGCTCGTTTAAGGAGTCCATTTTCAACTACCAGGGAGTCCCACTGAGCCCACAGAGATTTAAAAGTAGATCCCTTAGTTGAAATATCTCTCCAGCTTGGTCTTGGTTGACGTTCTTCCTTAGCTTTTAGTAGCAGTGCTATTTCATTATCCTCAAGCTGATCTTTCTTTAGTTGCTCTGTGGTCCACTGCTGATCAACCTTAAACTTGATTCGCTTAATGGGAGTGATTCCTTCTCGTTGGTCAATTCTTTGGCGATGTTTATAATTATCCTCACATGACCTTCTGGATAAAGCATCTGTATTACTATGCCATCTTCCTTCCCTGTGCTTAGCCTTAAAGTTATATTGTTTCAACTGTTCCTGACTTGGCTTTGAACTGCTGTTGTCTCTGGATGGAGCTGTAGGTCGTAGTTGTACTCGACAGTCTCTCTTAAAATGCCCAATTTTGCCACATATATAGCACTGATTTGAAACATTTCGATTACGTGACCTTTCTAGTGGCTCCCGGAATCTTTGTACTTGACAGTCCCTTTTGAAATGCCCAGTCCTGCCGCATCTATAGCACTGATTTATAGCGTTTTGATTACATGGTCTAACTTCTGTTGGCTCCCGGAATATCCGTACTCGACAGTCCCTTCTGAAATGTCCAGTCTTTCCACATCTATAGCACTGATTTGATGTATTTCGGCTATGTGGCCTATCTTCTATTGGCTCCTGGAATCTTTGTACTCGACAGTTCCTTTTGAAGTGTCCAGTCTTGCCACATCTATAGCACTGATTACGGTTGTATGGCCTAACTTCTAGTGACTCCCGGAATCTCCCCGTGGCCTGAAGAACTTCGGTTAATTTCTTCAAAATGCCGCCCATTTCAGTTAGTTCACAATTGTTCACCAAATTTTCTTCCTTGATGGATACGTCCCTGATTGCTGGCTTAGATTTCCAGAACTCTACCCAAAACTTCACGGCTGCTATCAAATTTGGGTAAACGTAACATCTTCTGAGTTTCTGGATCTCTGACACCGTCCACGAAATATTCAGCAACAAGTTCCTCTTGAAATTCTTCCGTTGCTCCCGGATAGGCCAACTGAACGAGACGTCTGACGTCTGCCTCAAACTCTTGCAGGTTTTCACCAGGCTTCTGATGTCGAGACTTAACTTGTGCCTGATACAGTTGTCTTCTATGTTGGTCTCCAAATCATCTTTCCAGGGCAGCTGCAAGTATGTCATATTTCCCTTGTTGACTGATGGGAATGGTCTGCAGTAGTTCCAGGGCAGACCCACGAAGCGCTACCACTAGTGATGTAGCTATTTCTTCATTATTCCAACCGTTGGCAACAGCAGCGGCTTCAAATTGCCTTCTGTACATTGTCCACGATGTTTGACCGTCATACGTTGGAGATTTGATGTTTTGTCCTGAGGCGAATGCCCTCTCAGTGGGTCCTTGATGTTTTAGTCTGGTAACTTCTGCTTGAAGATCCTTTATTTCTTTCTGTACGTTTCCAACTTCTTTTTGTATAGTGTTTACTTCTTTTTCAAATTTTTCGTCCAATATTTTCTGTAATTTATTTTCCTTGCTCGCCTACAACTACATCCAGCATCCATTTCTGAAGCCGGTCCTGTTCTATTTGCCTTTTATCTTCTTGATCTTGTAAAATTTTCTGAAGCCGGTTCTGTTCTGTTTGCCTTTTATCTTCCAGGTCCTGTAAAATTTTTTGAAGTCGGTCCTGTTCTTCTTGCCTTTTACGTTCATCATCTCCTTCCCGATCCGCTTGCCTTTTGTCTTCTTGATCTTGAAAAACTTTCTGCAGCCGGTCCTGTTCTGCTTGCCTTTTATCTTCCTGATCTTGTAAAATTTTCTGAAGCCGGTCCTGTTCTGCTTGCCTTTTATCTTCCCGGTCTTGTAAAATTTTTTGAAGCCGGTCCTGTTCTGCTTGCCTTTTATCTTCCTGGTCTTGTAAAATTTTCTGAAGCCGGTCCTGTTCTGCTTGCTGATCCGCTTGTTTCTTATCTTCTTGATCTTGAAAAATTTTCTGAAGCCGTTCCTGTTCTGTTTGTCTTCTACGTTCATCCTGTTCCCGTTCCGCTCACCTCTCAGCATTTAAATTATCCATAAAATCGGCCAACATTTTATTTATTTGCTCCATTTCTGCCGTTTGTTGCCTCGTATTGACCATAGAATGTTAAAAATTTTTCACAAAATCCACCAATCAAACGGTCTCGTTGACGTACTTGTACTTCTTCTTTCCTCGAATAATACTTCGCAAGTTCGGTCCCTTTCCCTTCACAATCCGACTTCTGACACCAAATGTTACGTTTTTCCCGTGGGTTCTTAACAGAATTACAACTTTGCTATTTTCAACTAATACTCTCTTTATTCACTACCATTGTATACAATTTAACACTCTAAACTACTCTTATAACTTTACTACTAATATCTATTCAACACTCAATGATTAACTGAACTGAACTAACTAACCGACTCCCTAACATTGGCCTTAGGTCTGCTTATATATAATCTCCAATCCATCACGAATATTCGGGAAGTATTACGAGGCCACTCTATATGATCTCGACGAGGCCATCGAGACAATTCCAGCGATCCTGAAACTTCGCGACCGGCCGGGCGATGAATCATACAGACAGGGAAGCGAGCGGCACGGCGACGGCTAGTTTTATAGGGTAGCACAAAAACGTTCGGATGGTTGTTAGGCTAGCCGTAACAATAATAAAGTTGTTAAGTTGCATTAATATGTGTTCGGTAGAATAGGTTTGCTATTCAAGCTATGATAAAGTTTGTTGAGGATAAATGATTACAAACAAAACAATAACTCTAATATATTGAAAATAATTTTTTTTTTTTAGATTTATCATCATCTACGGTGGTACACGAACCCCGCCGAGCAAAGATGGATTGTAAGGATATTATTTATAGTACCAATTTATGCGACATACTCATGGATAAGTTTGTTGTTTTTCAATTCCGAGAGTTATTATGTATACTTCTTTACTGTCAGAGATTGTTACGAAGGTAGGTAACGAGTGTTTCGATTTTCTGTATTTTAATGATATCGAGAATTTTTATTTCGTTGACGGTCAGTCTTAGGGCCTTGCATTTGGAGCGGCCTGACTTTGATCAATGCTTTGAATTAATTAGAAATATACACGTAAAGATAAGCGCGTCAAAGGAAAAATCAGCGTATAAGTTGATTAACGATGGCTCAAATTGCATATTTCCAACAGTAGAAGCAATATTTTAAACTATCTTTAACAGTGTTAGTTCGCATTGCTTCTGGGACCTCATTTGCCAATATCGTTTCTTATGTAGATTACCTTCATGTAATTATATTAATATACTTATCTGTTTATGCAGCCTTTGTAATCTACAATTTCCTGTCGTTATGCTATGAATACCTGGGTGGTGAAGGCAACATCATGTCGGAAATACGAGGAAAACCCATACGATCCAGTTGCATGTTCGGAACCTGTTGTTTACAGGGAAAGACTTACACTATCGGGTTCTTGAGATTCTGCAAACAGGCTACCCTACAATTTTGTCTGGTCAAGCCCCTTATGGCTTTCGTCATTATATTTTTGCAAGCTTTTGGACATTACCACGATGGTGACTGGAGGTAAGCGGCTTTGAAATTACATTATTTATATGTTTCCTAATTCAATCATTTTTAAGTAAATTATTTTCGAGATTATTTGAAAAAAAAAATAGATTTTGATAGTAAATATTTGCCTTTTATGCCCAGGGTTCTGTAATGAATATGACATAATTTTTAGATTTGCCTCCGAAATGTAAAATGTATTTCATAGTGGTTAGGGCCAATAAATTTTAGTAGTGCCAGTTTATAAATATAATAAATATATATGTGCTAGAAGCTATAGGAACGGTGACAAATTCTAAGGTTATTTACGCTTCGGTACGATGGCCAAATCGGCCCCCGACAAGTTCTGTATAATAGTATATTATTCAACAAGCGTTAGTGATAGCCATGGTTATAATTCGTCCGAATGAGTAATAGCAATTACATGCGAGTAGCATACTATAATTTTTCTATGAATATTCGACAAACTAAAGTTTCCAAACTAGCAGTAATTTGTATGTTAATAATTTTTTTTTAAATGTCTAAACCTGAATGTATGTTTTTTTTTGAATAGATAAATAAATATTGTCTTTTTCAGCCCCGATGGTGGTTACATCTACATAACGATCATCTACAATATCTCCATCTCTCTTGCTCTTTATGGATTGTTCCTGTTTTATTTTGCTACTCGCGACCTTTTGACGCCATTTGAGCCTGTACTTAAATTTTGTACTGTCAAGTCTGTGATTTTCTTATCATTCTGGCAAGGTAGGTAACCAAAATAATGTAACTCTCCCCTTTGTTCTATGGGTAAATTCGTACTTTAATATTTAAAGATCGCAATTATCAGTATTGCAATTGGGTTCAATCTATTAGTGATTAAATATTTTTAGGTGTTGGACTAGCTATCCTCGAAAAGGCAGACGTTATGTCCCCAGTTATTGACAGCAGTGGTACTAGAACCTCGGCGGGTACCGTTTCCGCAGGATACCAAAACTTCTTGATATGTATTGAAATGTTCTGCGCAGCTGTTGCTCTTCGATATGCTTTCCCCCATAGGGTTTATATACAGGGCTGTGTGACCGATTCCAGGGGACGATCTGTTACCATGCAGAGTATTTCCAGTAGCCTTAAGGTATGTAATCGGTAAATATTTGTTTAACTTGTGCATGTGCATATAACAAGAAATATTCAGAATACCCACTTTATCAAATGTAGACTTGCGTGGTTTACCTATCGTAGCCAACGATAGTGGAATTGAATGGAAAGAACTTTAGTTAATAATGCAAATTTTATTTCAGGAGACGATGAATCCAAAGGATATTATGACAGATGCCATTCATAATTTCCATCCTCAGTACCAACAGTACACACAGTACAGCTCAGGTAAGCATTATTCATTCGTACTTTGCTCCTATTCAGTGTTGTCAGATATATTCGCTATTGCCTGATTTTTGTGTAGCTATAGATATACAGCATTATTAAATTTATCCCTTTCGATTATTTTTCTTAACTCTATTTCTATATTTTCATTTTGAAGAAGTTTACGCGCGATTAGAGTCTTAATTGAACCCTTTAATGACTTCCTGGTGTTATTTTATGGTGTATACTGTTATAAATCTGATACCATGAAGTCATAATTGAATAATTCATAACTCTCAATTATATTTTATTGTTTGAGAAATGAGAAGACTAAAAAGTATTCCCTTTATTATCAGATTTACGCATTATAGTAGTGCTCTGCAGAAAATTCAATATTAGCTCTGCTCCCTAGCATAATGCATTTCGATATATTGAGATTAGAATTTACTATGTTGGTTCTTTTTAAGACCTCCTATACATAGTGTGAAAGCACTTAATTATTCAATTCATTGTTGCACAAACCCAAATTAACCTAAATATACAGTATTCCTGACTTTTCGTCCACTTTTGCGATAGTTATCCTAACTGAGGTGAGGTTCACAGTCTTGTTGAATCGCGGTGACCTAATGGTGGGACTCGAGAGTGTTCAGTTTTTATTCTATGAAGTGCAAGGCTTACTGTGTCTCTGGCTTCTCATTGGTCCCTGTTGGAATCCAAGTCGTGCTCTTCTACTATTTTGTTAAAATTGTTTCCACATAAATTTCACTTTGTAAGTGAGCATGATAATGTACATAGTATGGTCGCTAAAGCTTTCGTCTCTTCCGAGTTCCGGCATAAGACTAGATCACAACTGAAATAAATTCTGATTCTCTCTAGCTAACAGATCTCAATTGTTTCTGTATTTTTCTGTCTAGCTTGAAAATAGCAGATAAACTTTTGGTGTAGAACTGCAATATACAAAATGCTGGTCAAGTTTCATAACTAAAATTATCAAAATCGTTATAAATGATTTCATTCAACTGTATTTTAAAAGAAATATACTTGCGAATTGCTTGAAGATTTCTTCCTTATCGCCTGTAATGTAAGTTGTTAAACATCCTGCAGGCAATAATTGGAAATTAACGGACTCTGAGAGTTATCTTTAGAACTCTTTTCAGCGAAAGTATGTATAGTCCTTAGCAGTGATGTCTTTTGGCTAATAGAAAACTGGGTTATGTGAGAATGTTTCGTTCATTGGGATCATGAAAACAAACAAAAGTCAATTATAAACCAAGACCCTAATAAACCCCGCCTTCAACAAATAGTAGAGTGCTACTTATAACTTATTTTGACTTGTGTGAGCACCTCGGGGTTACAAGCTGATATTTTCACAGAATGAAGGTTTTATCATATTAATTCAAAATCCGAAGGTAATAAAAGTCATGACGGGCAAAAGGGTAGTATACCTAAAAATCGAGATTATTATATGAACGTGTAGGAAATTAATTTATGAATGTTTTCATATAAAATTCATCTACATTTTTGTACAAATTATATGTTTTATCATTGCTTGAAATATGCAGATTACATTGGCCCTTACGGCAAAATAAATAAATAAAAGAATTGAAATATCTCCCTTCGAACCTGGGCAAAATCTGATTGAAATATACTCATTATTCACCTCGCATTCTCTCCGAAATGAAGGCTCAAATCAAAAATTTTTATTCTTGCAAAAAGCTTGCCTTAAGTATTTAGAATGCATAGGTGCATGAATACATTTTTTTTCTCAAATGGTAATGGAAGAATAGATTTAATTGTAAAAAAGTAGTTTTCTTCTAGCCGCGACCGTCCGATCTCGCGCTTCCCGAGTACTCTCGTATCTCACTTTTCTCCATAGCTTCCTCTCTCTCGCGCCTATTGTACAATATAATAAGTGCTTTTACACCATTACGGGTTAGAATACTAATAATAATAATAGCTGTTATTAGTTGAATGATGTCAATGAAGACATTTTCGATTATACTGAAATGTATTTATCCTATACGCTGCTAGGTAATAAAGAAGTAGAAAACAAATCATATACTTAATGCAACTGCTATTAAAAAAGGACTAGCTTTTATTCAGAATATAATAACTCAAAATGTAACAAAAACCTTTATAATATCAAAATATATTTATCTTCAGTGTCTGTATCTTCTTCAAGAATAGACATAACGACTTCAATATTGCCTTCCAGTATTTTTTTTGCATGAGCCTATGCACCCTATTTAATTTCTTCTACGTGTACATACAAGCTTGCTTCCATACAATCTAATAAAAAATTATTTGATTAAGTTTTTATTATGTACCTATTTAATTTAATAATAATTTACCTTTTTTTACACATCCACATGCAATAAATACTTTTATATCCGAAGGAAATGCCGGTGTTGTTAAAATTGGGGGATAATTTGGATATCACCTGCCTCCTCAAATTTCCATCCGTATTCTGTCACCTCTGGTAATAGAGGATTTGGTTCTAAAGAACTGAAGCACAGCTTAGTTTGATAATGTGCTCTCATACTGCGAAATTTTAAACTATTTTTTGTAGGGGCTAGTTTTTTCAATTAGCGATGAAGAGGCCAATAGTGTCCTGAAAATATTAATACACGAATTGTTTGGATTTGTTGAAAATAACTTTATGATAAATTTCTCTATGTTATTGAACATGCCATCTGAAAAGTCCTGGACCCCAATACCGTCTAAATAATCGGAATAATTTAGATAAATTTTCCTAATCCTGAAAACTGGCTGGTTGTATGACAACCCGTTAGAGCATGAAATGCAGGTATTTTTTTTTTGCAAGTTTTTCTTCTAAGTTGTTGTCATGAACGGCCACATATCGCACCGAATTTCCTCTTCCACATTTTACCCCAAATTCTCTAGAAATATATATTTTTAATATGTACCAGAAGTACAAGTACATCAGTGTCATTGGAGTCCACTATGCATGTCAAATAATACATACAATATTTAGCAGAGAGTATAATGCAACAAAATCCTAGTATCAGCTTATTCGTGACTATAGAGGATAGTAATTTGTTGTCAATTGGTTCGCAATTTGTGTTCTTATCAAAAATATTGGTAAATCCCCCACTATAGTTGCGAACTTGAAATTCGTTTTATGAGAGTGCTCGTTCAGATAAAAAGTTCGTTAACTGTTTTTTTTTAACTAAAAGCAGAGTGGATAAATAAATTCCACTGTTTTGGATGTAAAAAGGTAGCTTATTATTATATTAAATCGGTACATAATAAAACCTAATTAAATAATTTTTTATTAAGATTGTATGAAAGCAAAGCTTGTACATGTAGAAGAAATTAAAATAGGTTGCATAGGATCATGCAAAAAAAATACTGGAAGGCAATATTGAAGTCATTGTGTCTATTCCTGAAGAAGATACAGACACTGAAGATAGATTTTGTTATTATAAAGATTTTTTTACATTTTCAGTTTTTCTATTTTGAATATAAGCTAGTCTTTTTTTTAATAGCAGTTGCATTAAGTATATGATTTTTTCTACTTCTTTATTACCTAGCAGCATATAGGAAAAATAAATTTGAGTATAATCGAAAATGTCTTCATTGACTTTATTCAATTAATAATGGCTATTATTATTATTATTATTAGTATTCTAACCCGTAATGGTGTAAAAGCACTTATTGTATTTACAATAGGCGCGAGAGAGAGGAAGCTATGGAGAAAACTGAGATACGAGAGTACTCGGGAGGCGCGAAATCGGACGGTCGCGGCTAGAAGAAAATTACTTTTTTCTTCAAACGTCAGTAAATCCGTCATTACTCGACTGTGTAGGCGGCCGTGAAGTTTCGTTTTTCCTCCGCCGGAGCTTTACTTTTCACTTTTCCGCCGGCGGAGGTAAAAGTGTTGTCATAGCAACATAGATACAATACAAACACATCAATTTGTGACTGCATTTCTAATATCACTAATTTAGGAACAAATTGGTTGTTATTTAATCGAACTTACTCAATAATTGCTTATCAATACGGAATTAAAATGCAATCGGAAACGCAATTTTAAAAAAATAATTATTGTTGACAGTGTCCACTGACAGCTTTATGTTACAAATATTCATCGACACCGGTCTAAGCAAAGCCACCTACGACTGTGGTCTAAGCCGCCTTGCGAACCCATTTATCTTTAATAATAATTAGATATTATTACTATTAAAAAGAGATGTTTTTGCATTAATTTGTCGACATTTGAAGAAAAAACAGCATATTTTATTTGGAGGAAAAGTTACTTTTCATGGCTTGCTCTCTATTACCAGCCTCACTCCGTTCGGCTGTTAAACACGAGCGCGCCATGAAAAGTATCACTTTTCCTCCATATAAAATAATATACTATTTTTACATTTAATTCTATTTTTCCATTACCATGTGAGAAAAAAAATGTATTCATGCACCTATGTATTCAAAATACTTAAGGCAAACTTTTTGCAAGAATAAAAATTCTTGATTTGAGCCTTCATTTTGGGAGAGAATGCGAGGTGAATTAAAAAATGAGTATATTTCAATCAGATGTTGCCCAGGTTCGAAGGGAGATATTTAAATTTTTTGATTTATTTTGCCGTAAGGGCCAATGTAATCTCCATATTTCAAGCAATGATAAAAAATATAATTCGTACAAAATGTAGATGAATTTTATATGAAAACATTCATAATTTAATATCCTACACGTTCATATAATAATCTCGATTTTTAGGTATACTGCCCTTTTGCCCGTTCTGAATTTTTATTACCTTCGGATTTTGAATTAATATAATAAAGCCTTCATTCTGTGAAAATTTCAGCTTGTAACCCCGAGGTGCCCACAAAAATCATTTATAGAAGGCTTTTACTGCGTTGGGCACTCTACTAAAAGCAAAATCAACTCATCCAATGAAGGAAAGCGGTATACACAGTAAGCCGTGGCTTCTGCATAATAAAAACCGAACCTTCTCGAGCCCCAATATTGGTTGAATGTGATCCACCGAGTAAATTGTCTTTAACCTTCTCTTGGTACATGTCCAACACAGATGTGGTCGAAACGTCAGGATCATTATTAACTAATGCACCCTAACCAAACACCTGGAAATCTGTAAATATACTAGCTTGAAAGTCAATTGTTGATTCAGGATTCCCAACGCAAGCGAGATTTTCAATAAAAGTCGATTTTTTTTCTTTAGTCAGGGAATTTAGACCAGTCAAATTAGGGTCTATTAAGGGGGTCACTTGGAAAAAAGTGTTGGAAAGCTAATTATCGTTTTAATTGGTTCATTTGACGTCAAATAGATGTATTCTAGATTTGCACCGTCCCTCGACCACCGTTCGGGTCAGGAAGTCCGAAAACACGCGAAAATTTCGGACTTTTTTTTTCAGTTTTTCGCATATAGTTCCAGGAAATAAATCATTCTTACAAATATTAGAGAGCATTAAATTCTGCGTCGAATAAGTACCCCATTCATTCAATTCAGTCCGGTAGTATGCCTGAAATCGATGGTCGAAAACAGGGAATTTTTGCAACTTTGCTGAAAAACGCATTATAGTGACTTTCAATCGTTCGTCACACGGAAACGACCATTTTAAATGAAAAAGGTATAGAATGGCAATTATAGTCAACGTGTATGTTCAGTTTTAAATTTGATCAAGTACATACCGAGATAATTAAAACTTTCCGAAACTTGTCATTTGCTGTTCAGTGCCCAAGAAAGCTACCCTCGCGTTTCAACTCTACATAACTGAAGAAGTGGTATTCTTAATTAAATTAATATATATGAGGCGCCTTTGAACTCAAGGGCCCATAATCACCCACGTTTGGTCCACGGCTCTCCATGAAAACTGACTCGTGATTGTTTGGCACTTTGTCAGGGATCGTGGTATTATCTTCTCTATAACCTAGGATAGAAAAGAGAAAAATCAGTAGGAGCACAAACAATATAGCTACGCAACAGACGGCGCCTGAAATGTGTTTAAAACGAGCCGAATAATGAGGCTGTTGGCTGCCGCGAGCCTCATCCGCTTCTTTCGCCGGCATCTCGTTCACTGGAAACAATATAGATGGCGCTACGAACAGCCTCAAGTCGATACGCTGTTGTCATATCCACTGAATTGTAGGTAAATTTGAGTTTAAAAAGTAATATAACTTATTAGGTACTTAAAAAGTAATATAACTTCTGTTAATATATTTTTGATCATACATTGCATGTCAAATTTTACCCAGTTCCTATTATAAAAAATGCTGAAATATTGTACAAACCCCACTGCAAAAAAAGAAGTGGAACCCCGTGCAGATTTTGTTAGGTTGTTGAAAATTGCACTTCGAGAGTTTTCGGTTGCCCTGAATTTGAACAAAATAACGAAAAAATCTAGAATCAACCCTTGAAGAGGTGAGGGGATAAAAACACCTCTACAGAAAATAATTGGAAATTATGCTCGGAAGGAGGAGGGTTTGGGTGCGCTATATCTGAATAAAATAATGAAAAAAAAAGGATATACCCCTAAAAAGTTGAGTAGATGGAAACAGCCATTTTTCAAATATCTACAGAAAATGGTTAAAAATTGCACTCCGGAGGTTTTTCAGTGCGCTACACCTGAATTAAATAATGAAAAAAATTAGTGATCGATCCCTGAAGAGCTATAAGGGGGTTGAAAGCACTCTCTCATCAATCTTTACAGGATACAATGCACTCCGGGGGTTCTCGAATCCGTTGAATATGAGTGAAATAATAACATAACTTTGTTTTAGAAGTCGCGGGGATGAGAACACCCCTTTTATGCATCTCTATAGGAAATAACTAACTTAATATGAATAAAATAATGAAAATAATTGAGATCAAGCTCTGAGACTTGTAGGGATGAAAACACCCCCTTTTAAACCTGTATACAAAAAATAATCGAGTAGATTCCAGACCGGTGGTTTTCGGGTGTGCTACGTCTGAATCAAAAAATGAAAAAATGTGAGATCAACATTTGACGAGGTGAGGAGATGAATACACTTCATTTTGAATCTATACAGGAAATAATTTAAAAATGCGGTTCGAGGGTTTTTGAGTGCACTGGATCTGAATAAAATAATGAAAAAGTCCCAAATTAACCCCAGAAGCATTAAAAAGATGGAAACATTTACAGGAAATCCTTGAAAATATCACCGCGAAGATTTTCTAGTGGGCTAATTCTCATGTCAATATGGCGGCGCGACGCCATATTTAATTATGCCCTCTACAACGCCATCTTTAAAAAGAATGGCCACTTATACATCGTTCAAAAGAGAATTTCGAGCTGTATCTAAATGTTCATAAATATGTATAGGGTTCTATTCAAAATTTCGAGAAAAATTTACATTTTGACATTTTGAGGAAAAACTAAAAATGCTTCAATTTTATAACAATTATTTAGAATTTCCAACAGTGATAAAAATCTGCAAGAAAACCTATCTTGTCTGCTATATCAATGGGCAGTTTGACAAAAAATTCATTGGTGATATCAAAATGCCGCCATATTGAATTTGGAATAAATGCCCTCTACGCCGCCATTTTGAAAAGAAAAATGACAACTTGTGATACATTGCTGAAAAGGGAATTTCAAGCTCTATTTATATATGTAAAAATATTTGCAGGGTTGTATTTGAAATTCTTGCCTCATGCATGATATTAATTTGTTTTTTTAGTGAAAAATCTGAGCTTTCTTAAACCATATCTTCAGCCAAAATTTCAAATTTCTCCTTAAAAAACATTTGAATGGTGCGTTGTTAAACGATTTCGTTGACACCCAGTATTTTTACGTACCACACCGAAGAACCCATGTCCTACACAATTCGGGATTTTTATATGGAATACCTAAACATTCTAACCCCAGTACGCAGCTTAGATTTTCCACAATTGAAATATTCACATGTATTACCAGCCATACTACAAAATGGAAAATACGGGTAGATATGGATGAGAATATTCCTGCTCACAGTCACAGTCATAAAATAGTTTACCCAAAGATTTTCTTCACACCATCAACTGTCACAGCAAGCGCATGCAAATGCTATTCAATATTTTATAGATCTTCCTTTCATAATTATTATGCCTCTACAGGGTGCTACAAATTCGAGTGCATGCATGGGGATCTAGGGAACCGTAAGAGATACGAAGTCGGTTAAATTAAGGCAAAGTTGCGCAATTTGATGCCCCACAAGATGTAGTTTTGAAATTTAAAAAAATCCTAATAGTTCCGGAGATATTCGTAAAAAACCGAAAAGCAGCTATTTTATTTTTATTTTTTCCTGACTTTATTTGAAGAGATAATATAAAATAAACTTAACATTATTATTGCCACTTTTTCCCCTTTATGAAATGGCAGTGTCAAATTTTAAATCTGACGTTTCGTGTCCGGGCCCCCCTCATCAACTTCATTTTTTTAAATTCGGACCTGCATTTTTTATTTCATTTTTTAGAAGCATTTGATCTCCCAAAACCAACGATGTATCACACTTATCAATATATCAACAAATAGATTTTTTCCATAAGAGATAATGTATTAGACAGAGACGGGGCGATCTTTTCTGACCCGATTTCACTTATGAGAATATTTTTGTTACCGCTATTGGACAAGTGCGATACATCGTTGGGAGATAGCGGTAACAAATATTCTCTTAAGTGAAATCGGGTCAGAAAAGATCGCCTCGTCGCTGTCTAACACATTATCTCTTATGGAGTAAATCTAGATTTGTTAATATATTGATAAGTGTGATTCATCGTTGGTTTTGGAAGACCAAAGACTTCTAAAAAATGAAATAAAAAATCCAGGTCCATATTTAACAAAATTAAGTTGATGATGTGGGCCCGGACACGAAACGTTAGATTTAAAATTTGACACTGCCATTTTATAAACGGGAAAAAGTGGCAATGATAATGTTAAATTTATTTTATATTATCTCTTCAAATAAAAAAAATAAAAATTAAATAGCTTCTGTTCGGTTTTTTACGAATATCTTCGGAACTATTCGGAATTTTTCAAATTTCAAAACTGCATCTTGTTGGGCATCAAATTGCCTTAATTTAACCGACTTCGTATCTCTTACGGTTCCCGAGATCCCCATGCATGCACTCGAATTTGTAGCACCCTGTATAAGTATTTTTGGAAATGTAAATAAATATTAATTTTGCGGCTCCCGAAATAACCGGGAAACCCAGACACCGGACAGCAGTTGCACACAGCCACAAACAAATTAGTTGTTTGTGACACAGCTGCAGTCGGCTCCTCAGTCCTCACTCCAGGATCGCGACAACCCTTCCATGAATTTGTTTCTTCCACCGCAAACAAATAATTAGCTACGCGCTATCCACGCATCCTATTATTTGAATCGAACGATATCGGCAACAGTGCAGAAACGGCTATCGGCTGCTGGGAGTAAATTTGCAGGGAAAATTAAATTCACGTCGCTCGCTGCGTGTAGTGCCATCTCTTTAAGTATGATAGAGATTCGGCGTTCGCCAAATCACCGTTTTATTTCTTGCCATTCTGACCAGGCGTCTGTTGCTTAGCTATATTGTTTGTGGTAGGAGTAATATACTTAGTATTGTATGGATTGGGCATTACCGAGTGATGGCATAACACAAAGGAAAATTTTAAGGGTACATCAATTTTAATATATACCTTGCATTCAAAGCAGATTGCCCGGATTGCCGAACATTTAATTCGTGCTTTCCGGCAACTGCAGCGACCTCGGCATCCATCCTCGGCTGGCCATGGTGGGTATGGGTAGTAGGCCGTACGTTGTTTTTTTCCATGCCCCAACCACAGCTGGACCTGCTGGTATGTTCGAATGGCATATTGCTGAGCGATAGCTTGAGTGGGGGGAATAGATGCTAGCTTACTGTTCGTTTTGGCTACGGCCTTGGTAAACAGGTCATATCTTAAGTCGTTTAATGAGGTGTGTCTTCGAGGGTTACCATAAATGGCTATAAGAGATTTTTGCCAAGCAGCGTCTATGTGATCAGCACAAGCATTGTTCTTTTTGAAGATAAGCACAGCGTCGTGGAATTCCATGTCCCTTTCCAAGGTTTTTATAAACTTCATTTTCCCTGAAGGTATGATGACGTCGTATCACACCCACTGAAGGCATTGAAGTATCTGAGTAACTGTCTGGGACAGTATAAAGTGTTTCTCTTGAAAACCGCCCAAGCTTTATTAGTGAAACTTTTGAGGTGAAAGGTGCTAACGCTGGGAGTAAGACCAAGAGGTCAGTGCCCTCTCCAACAATTATTTAGTGATAAGTCAATAGCAGTCGTATTAATGAGTCTGTCAGCATCCTCTGCTACTTTTACCACAAATCCTTCATCATCCATCTAATCTATGAAGCATGCTAATTAGTTACTGTCGTTGAAACAGACCTCTACTGCAAATAAAACACTGTTCAGCCTTAGTGGTCTTGTATCTGTCACCAACGAAACACAACAATAAACACGAACCCGTCCCACAACGAAACAAAAGACTGCAAATACGAGAAAACGGCCCAATATAGCAAATTCATTTGTGAGACGTTGTTAGATTGTAACACCACAGCTTGCTATAATAGTAAGCTGTGGTAAGAGCCCTTGGCCTGACGTTTAGTTGCGCAGTGGCAAGGCTCTTGTATCTTATCAACCTCATGTCCTCAGCGGCGGCGTGAGGTTTAGTTATGCCGGCTCGGCAAATTGGTTCAGTTTCAAAGTGTTTAAGTGTGCATTGTATGTTTCAAGAGCTCTGAAAAAAATTTGCATTAGAGGAAAAACCTCCATAGTCAAGCACAGGAAATTATTTATAACATTTCCAAATTATTATTGAATATGCGGTTTTTCATTTAGACGATTGAAAAGTCACTATAAAGTGTTTTTCAGCAAAGTTAGTAAAAATCACCGTTTTTCGACTATCGATTTCAGCCATACTACCGTACTGAATTGAATGAATGGGATGCTCATTCGACGCAGAATGCTCTCTAATATTTGTAAGAATGAAATGTTCGCTAGAATGCACCGTCTGGAGCTATATGCGAAAAATTGAAAAAAGTCCGAAATTTTCGCGTTTTTTTGGAATCTAGGATACATCTATTAGACTAAGAGCTGGCGTAGAAAAAACCGCGTGATAAGGTACCAAAGTTTTAAATATAGAATTTAAATAGACTTTTATATGGTAACATCAAAACTACCCGTCTGCCGTTTGTAACTGGTCACCTTAATCAGCAAAAATAATCAAAAAAATTAAAAAAAAGTATGTAACCTCGTTACTAGTACCAGGCTGAGACTAACGTTAAAATTTGCGGAAACATAACAAATTTAAACTGCCCCTACGGCAAACGACGTAGGTGGTAGCACTTTTTTGGCAGACGCCATCGAAAATTTCGAAAATCAGTCACGGTCGCGTGATCGAGTACCAGAATAATTTTTGCTTCTAAGTGTAGTGTAAATTATGCTTATTTAATATTTAAAAAGAAAATTTAAGCAGACGGCCCCGTTTCGTCAGCAGACGTCGTGGAAGATAATACTTACATCTCGTTTTAGCATTTAAGTGGCGCGACGCGCGGCCCGTACAAGATAATTAAAGCTTGTGCTTTGAGAATAATGGAGTGTCTAGTAATCAGTTTATTTTCCAATTAGCTTTTATTTAATCACAATAGGAATACAAATAGAAAAATTATGTTTTAAAATGTTTTAATGAAAAAAAGCTGCATATAGGTAGGTACCACAAATAACAAAAATAAATAATACATAAGTTTCTAACATAAGTTATAATAATAGTAATATGTCAACTCTCGGAATAGAATAAGATATGTAAAAAACTTAACACATAACGAAGAAGAAGAAAGAAAATAATATAAACTATTATGTATCTTCCAAACAATAAGTAAAATTATTTTTGAAGATAGGCAATAGTGATACAAGTAAACATAAACATAAAACTACATAACAAATGGAAAGAGGACAAACGCTAGAATTATAAATTATTATTGTATCTAACACGAAAAAGTAGACATATAAAAAATTGGGTAGCAAATATCTTTAATCATCTAGGCTGGCTTCGTCATCACTATAATCTTCAAACATGTCTTCTCCTTTCTCTTCTGATTGTATATCTGCAGTTTCTCACGTAGGTTCTAAAATAATATCTTCCAATGTTGGAGGAATTTGCGGTCTTTCAAACCATTGCAGCTCTATAGTATGTCGATCAAACTCCAACCATTCTCTTCAGGTTTATTTATTTATTTATTTCCTTCTTGCCAACAAAATTACAAAGAGTAAAAAAGCAAAGTCACAATGGTGCTTATGCACACATACAATGTAAAAAACCTATGCTAAATATAAATATACAAACCTACCATGTAAATTAAAATGATATACAATTAATATAAAAAAAAAGAAAAATTGAAAGTCAAAATCATAAAAACATTTATATTTTACAAACTCTATCACATGTTTTCTAAATTTTTTTAAGCCTGTGATAGACCTGATACGGTGTGGTAGCGATCGGAAGGCGGAAATTGCCCTGTAATATGGACTCCTTTGAAAAAAAGAAGAGCTGTGTGCTGGCACCCTAAGTTCGTCCCTTCCCCTAGTGACCATGGTCCTGTTTGGTCCATACCTTTCAGAGTTTTGTGTAAACAGATCCGGACTCCTTCTAATTAGTAAAACCAGTGCCAGAAAATATAGTGATGGTACTGTCATTATATTAAGACTCCGAAAATATTCCCTACAAGATGTTGTTGGATGTAGGCCCAAGATGCTTCTGAGTATTGTCTTCTGACAAATAAATACTTGATTTGCATCTCTGGCAGAACCCCACAAAGATACCATACCTAAGAATTGATTGGGCATGTGCAAAGTAATATACCCTCAAGGTCTTGATGGATATAATATTTCTGAGTCTTCGTAGTATGGCACACATACTATTTAATTTTGATACTACTCTCTGAGTATGATCTCCCTAAGTTAAACAGCTGTCCAGATTCATTCCCAAGAAACTTATTGAGCCTAAAACTGGCACCGCTCTGCCATCCAGTCTCCTGCACCTCTTTCTTCGAAAAACTCAGAAGACCAGTCTTGTGCATATTTAATCGGAGAGAGTTGGCCGAGCACCACTCAACCATTTCATTTGTCGCTAAGGCACCTCCCTCCGACAAACCGGACACAGAACGGCTCGCCAGCAAGACAGATGTGTCATCCGCTTACTTGCAAACTAGTCCTCCTTCAAAAGGAGTAAATAGATCATTTATAAATAAGATAAAGAGTAGAGGGCCAAGTATAGATCTCTGAGGTACTCCCCTGTTAACTTTAGCAACATTTGAGAAATATTGTTGTCCATTTCTTGTTACACACACTTTTTGGGTTCGGTTTGACAGATAGGATGTTATTAGTTCAGCACATATGCCTCTGAAGCCGTATTTTTGAAGTTTGTTAAGTAACAAGTTGTGATTCAAAGTGTCGAAGGCCTTAGAGAGGTCGAAATACAAACCACAGACACCAAAACCCTTATCTACCTTATCAAATATGAATGTCAAAGCATGAAAAACTGCCATCTCAGTAGATTTCTATGCCCTGAAACCAAATTGATTGTCTTTTAATAAATGATGATTTTCTATAAAGTTGACCAGTCGAACATAAATTACCCTCTCAAAGACCTTCTACACTGAGGGTAACAATGATATGGGGCGATAGTTTTTCACATCCGGTCTGTCTCCTTTTTTATATATAGGGACAACTTTTGCAGCTTTTAGTTTGTCTGAAAAATGTCCCGTTACAAGGCATTCATTAATAATGTGGGTCAGAGGTACACTAATGTATCTAGCCACAATTTTCAACAAGTACGTCGGAATCTCATCCAGACCTGAGGAATACTTATTGGGAAGATTCATAATGATTCTAAAGATTTTCATGGGATCAGTTGGTTCGAGAAATATGGAAGGTAAATTGTTGGGTAGGTTAGGATCAGGGAAATTAAAGTCTTGAATATCCACTTGAAAGTAAGATGAGAACATGTTTGAAGCATCCAAGGGATCCTGAATTAAAGAGCCATTTTGTGCCTTTAGGTTAAAATTTATGGGTTTTTTTGTTTTGTCTCTCGGTTAAAGATCTGCCACATTGCTTTAGATTTATTCTGCGAGTTTACTATTTGATTATCATTAAGACTTATTTTATATGTGCTTAAAATATTAGTGTAATCCTTTTTTTCTTTTTTATAATTTTGTAGATGCTGTTCACTCTTTGTAATTTGATAAGTAACATACAAATCTTTAATATGGGCTGCATATTTTTTAATTTCTTTATTTACCCATTCATTTGAATTTTTAAGACGTGTAGTGTAGAACAAGTGGGGAATGATATTTGAAAATAATAGGAGATAATGTTGAAAAATGCATCATATTTTTCTTTTGCAGTTTGAGCTAAATGAATATCTGTTCATGCTTCAGCTTGGAGAAAATTAGTAAACTTTTCGACATTGTCAGTAGTAAAAAATCTCTTTTTAATAAAAAAATTGGACACTTTTTCCCTGGTAATTATAATATCTAAATATTGGCCATAGTGATCTGAAATAGTTGTTATGCAAGTGTTAAAAGTAATATTATTGTTTGGTATATTACTGAAAAAGTTATCTATTTGAGTACTTGAAGTTAATCTAACCCGAGTCATCCCGGATCCATGTGGTATCAGCCCATAGCTCTCCATCAAGTTCATTAGAGTTAGGGATTGAGGATTGTTGGTGACAAAATTTATATTAAAATCACCTCCGTTCACTAAATACCCATCAGGTCTATACAGCTCATTCAGTAAATCATCTAAAATAGAAATCAATACATCATATGTACCAGTAGGTGGCCTATATAAACAGATAATAAAATAAAGAACGTCACATTTATATTTAATAACAGAAAACTCACAGTGCCCATCGACAGGTTTCACCTTTGTGTTGATTGGCTCAGAGACCCAATTGTCTCTTGCAAAAATTGCAGTTCCTCCTCCTCTGGTGGATGATCGAGAAGAGTGGCTAATGATGTTATAGCTCTCTAAGTGTATACTCTCTGTGTCCTTGTTGACCATCCAGTGCTCCGAGACCAGAAAGAAACTAGGTTCCTCTTCCTTCAGCAGTACTGTCAGGGGTAACATTTTTTCATTTATGCTTCTGATGTTTAAGTGGAGAAGCCTAAGTACCACTTTTTTTGTTGCTGTTTTTTCATGATAAGACGAGTGTTTATAGATTTGCCTAGTTGAGCTTTGGTCGATTTAAAAAATTTCTTTCAAGAGAGAAATTAAATCTCTGAAATCTTACCCCTGATGGCCAAAAGTTTTTGCCGTAGATGTCGTCCTTTGGCTCTGGACTAACTCCCACCATGAAAGATTTATGACTACTGTTTGGTTGTTTACTTTCACAGAGTTTAACTTCCACCATTTCTGGAGTTGTGCCTGAGTTTTTCCCTATGTAGTTTTTTACTGCTTCATCTGCCACAGTATTTTTTATTTTGGACAAGGATAACCATATTTTTTTGCCCTTGGAATTTGCCATGAAGGATTCTAGATCACCAGAGTCATTTTTGGTTCCCACCTTCCTTTCCTTTCTAATATTACGGATCTTGTCATTTTCCCTTGGATTCCTGTTTTCTCGGGGTTTTCTCAGTATCGGTTTTGTTTTTGTTTTCATCTTGACGTGTCCGCTTGTTTGCCGCGGCGGACCAGCCGCGTCTCTTTTGCGCATGAAAAGGTTCTTCTTCTTCCTCTTCGTTATTGGTGATTTCTGTATTGGGCCTGGGCCCCTGCTTCGGCGGCTGTACATGAGTTTGCGATGTTGCCGATGTGACTGATTTATCGCTATCAATCATTGTGTTTATGTTTTGGTGTTTTTTTTTGATGATTAATTTTTGTATCATTACCTGAATTTTGCTTTAACAGCTCACAGTATTCTTCAAGTAGCTTATTTTTTTGCTTTCCATTTCCCTTACTAGCCTCTTCAGGGCGGTGTTTTCTGCAGTTAGCAGTTCCAGTTTTAGATCACGAGTTACATCGACCTTGCCAAGGTCAACAATGATGTCGGTATCATCGTCCGGAATTTCTTCGATTTTTTCACTTAATAATTGCTGCTTTTCACAACACTTTTGAATTGCCTTCTTTGCACAACTGTTGTGGTAATATTTGTCACAGTTTGAACATTTAACTCTCGCGTTAACTGCAGAACTTTTGCAAAATTCACAGAGAACTCTTATAGGCGGTTTATCGTTCGCCATGTTGCCGGTAATTGGGGGGTTCACATTTTGCCGGTAAATGGGGGTTCACATTTTGTTACCATTTTTTCCCCCCAAACACATACCTGATTTACTCTTTTAATCTTAGATCTAAGAGTATCTTGACATGGAGGTAATAAACTGCCGTCAAAATTTTTTATTTTGTCTAATGGGCTACATCTGCCATATTTTGGTTTATAATTTTCTACACAAATTTCAAGGAGTGCCTCATTTATATCCACATCTTTTGGTTTACGATACATTTTACAGACAAATTTTTCTATACACCTTATTTACTCATCTGATAAAATTTCGGTAAACCTATTGTGCCGAATATTTTTGTCGCGTAAGAATTGCTTTCCAACAAAGAAAATGGTCTAATTTTGCATTTCCTTGCAAATGCTGCTGTATAATCACAGCCAGTGAGTGCACGAAATGCTGGTAACGCGTTTGAAAGATCTTTTCACAGCTGATCAAAAACTTTATTCAAACTGACCTAGCGTGTTGTGTTTTTACTTGCCAATCCTAATTCAAACCATATTGACAATTTTTTGGACAAATGCTCCATATTCCCTAATGCACTGGTTCTGATTATAATGTTAAAACTATCGGACATTTTGTGGACATGAAAAATGATCCTAGTATCGGCTTCTTCATGTTTACAATACAACTTGTCATCCACGTCCCTAATGACATCTCCATCTGCGTTTCGAAATGTGTAATAGGCCCGATTCATATGCTATAACAGGCGAAGAACAAAAAAGGCCCGCAGATTTCATGAAGGCACTCAGAAACGATCATTTTAAAATAGCATTAGTTCAATTGTTGGTAGAATACTGGATATCTAATCATTTGGCTGATATTTTGGAAGCAGAATTATACGTTTAAATTGTGAAGACACCTGCTACACATTTCGAAACGCAGATGGACATGTCATTAGGGAGGTGGATGACACGTTGTATTGTAAACATGAAGAAGCCGATACTAGGATCATTTTTCATGTCCATAAAATACCCGATAGTTTTAACATTATAATCAGAACCAGTGATACTGACATACTTATTATTGCATTAGGGAATATGGAGCAAAAATTTGTCAATATGGTTTGAATTAAGATTGGCAAGTAAAAACACAACACGCTACTCACTAGCTGTGATTATAAAGCAGCATTTGCAAGGAAAGGCAAAATTAGACCATTTTCCTTGTTGGAAAGCAATTCTTACGCGACAAAAATATTCGGCACAATAGGCTCTACCCAAATTTTATCAGATGAGCAAATAAGGTGTATAGAAAAATTTGTCTGTAAAATGTATCGTAAATCAAATGCTGTGGATATAAATGAGACTCTCTTTGAAATTTTTGTAGAAAATTATAAACCTAAATATAGCAGATGTAGTCCATTAGACAAAATTAAAAAAAAATTACGGCAGTTTATTACCTCCTTGTCAAGATACTCTTAGATCTAAGATTAAGAGAGTAAATCAGGTATGTGCTGTGTGGAAAAATGCAACAAAATGTGAACCCCCATTTTATAAACCTGAAGAGAATGGTTGGAGTTTGATCGACAGTACTTTAGAGCTGCAATGGTTTGAAGGGCCGCAAATTCCTCCAACATTAGAAGATATTATTGTAGAATCTGCAGATATACAATCAGAAGACGAGGACGAAGGAGAAGAAATGTTTGAAGATTCTAGTGATGAAGAAGCCAGCCTAGATGATTAAAGATATTTGTTTCCTAATTTTTTTTATATGCCTACTTTTTCGTGTGATATAATAATATTTCTAGCTTTTGTCCTCTTTCCATTTGTTATTTAATTTTATGTTTAGTTGAATTACCTATTTTCAAAAATATTTTTACTTATAGTTGGAAGTTACATAATAGTTTATATTACTTGCATATATGTTTTCTGTCTTCTTCTTCGTTATATTTGTAAAGCTTTTTACATATCTTATTCTATTTCTAGAGTTGACATATTATTATGATAAATTATGTTAGACACTTATGTATTATTTATTTTTGTTATTTGTGGTACTTACCTATATGCAGGTTTTTTTCATTAAAACATTTTAATACATAATTTTTCTTTCTTTTGTGATTAAATAAAAGCTAATTGGAAAATAAACTGATTACTAGACACTCCATTATTCTCAAAGCACAAGCTTTAATTATGTTGCACGAACCGCGCGCCGCGCCATGTTTCCCTTTATGGCACTGCCACTTAAGCGCTAAAAAGAGATGTAAGTATTATCTTCAACGGCCTCTGCTGACGAAACTGGACCGTCTCGTCTGCTTAAATTTTATTTCTAAATATTAAATAAACATAATTTACACTACACTTAGATCAAATTATGCTGGTACTCGATCACGCGGCCGTGACTGATTTTCGGTATTTTCGATAGCGTCTGCCAAAAAAGTGCTACCACCTACGTCGTCTGCCGTAGTGGCAGTTAAAATTAGTTACGTTTCCGCAAATTTTAACGTTAGTCTCAGCCTGGTACTAATAACGAGGTTAGATACTTTTTTTAAACTTTTTTATTTATTTTTGCTGATTATGTTAAGTTAGTTTTGATGTTACCATATAAAAGCCTATTTAATTCTATATTTAAAACTTTGGTACCTTATTACGCGGTTTTTTTTTCTACACCAGCTCTTAGTCTATATTTGACGTCAATGAACCGATTAATTTGATTGGCCTAATTTGGGACACTGCCTGTAAATATATTTATGTGTTATTTTATTAATTAAAATATTGGGGTCTGTAGAAAGCTTGTACTGGTCACGTTAGAATCAACATCTAACAATGATACAGTGTTGTCGAAAATTGGTAAGCACTATAAACATGTATGTCTATTCTGTAAAGTTTTTACTAAAACTATCGGGGAAAAACTTGACAACATCGGGAAAAGTAGGGATTTTTGTTGACATTGGGATTCCTGTTATCGTTATTAAGTGAATCTTTGATAGATCAGCCTTACAGTTGCAACATGAAGTAGTGTTGTCTGAAACTTAAATAATGTTCTGTATATGATTAGTTAAATTCTAGTCTCCATTAATTATCATGGCATTAACTTTGTTTAAAAAATCTAGTTGCATGATTAATGCTTTTTGCAGATGTTATATCACACCAACCCTACGAGAGACTGTGATTCCAGCTACCGCATGCGTGCATGGATATCGTTGCTGTGCTAGCGTACCTTATATCAGCCCATCCGTATTCCGTTACTATGTTGCCTCAGGGACTATTTTTCACTTTCTGATTCACACAAGGCCTTTGATTAATGATATATATATTTTTTAAATTTTAGTATAAGAATGACTTAAATCTTATCAGGCTTGTTCTAGTTCTTTTCGTGAGCATAATAGTGCCTTATAGTGGTAGTTTATATACAACGCAGGATTCTATAGCCTTTATCTTATTAGAAGGTTTGCATGCTATTGGATAGGTTTGTATTAATGATAGAGAGGGACAGAACTGTTATTTTTGGAAAGCAGTCCAAATAGGTACTGCTATTTCCAAATGGTAACTGTAATATATCATATTGGTTGAGCGATTGTTAAGCAAAAAGCAACTGCTCCCGCAATCCTAGTCAATCTATTCGAATCAGCGCTAAATTAATTCGTTCAGTCTGATTAGTTCGGATAAGCGAGTTACGATTGTTTGCGTGTGTCATATATGGAGCACTACTTTGAACCGCAGGAGTATATTTTATCAGCGTGAAACACTTACATGATGCATTTCCGATAATTTCATAATGAACTATTCCTCACAGGGATATACTAAAAATGGCTAAAATTGCTCATTAACACTAAAGAAGCAGGTTATTTAAAGAACCAATAAATATCAAAAATGGTCAACATACACACTAAGAGTACGCTCACTCTAATGCTAATGAATATTCATTAAAACGGGTTACTTGAACTAAGTACAAGTATAAGCTTTCCTAATATATCAATGTTTATAAAATTCATAACATATAAAAAGCATTCCGCACCAAACAGACTTAACACCGTTTCAGTCTGAGAGCTGACACCTGTCTCACTTCAGCAGGAAGTTGTTATAAAATAGAGTTTTGCAATCATTAACAAAGAAGGGGGTTCCTCTCAATCTTTAATGATCTAACCCATTCCGCACCAAACAGACTTAACACCGTTTCAGTCTGAGAACTGACACCTGTCTCACTTCAGCAGGAAGTTTGTTATAAAATAGATATTTGCAATGATTAACAAAGAAGGGGGTTCTTGTCAATCTTTAATGGTCTAACCCATTCCGCACCAAACAGACTTAACACCGTTTCAGTCTGAGAACTGACACCTGTCTCACTTTAGCAGGAAGTTTGTTATAAAATAGAGATTTGCAATGATTAACAAAGAAGGGGGTTCTTCTCAAACTTTAATGGTCTAACCCATTCCGCACCAAACAGACTTAACACCATTTCAGTCTGAGAACTGACACCTGTCTCACTTCAGCAGGAAGTTTGTTATAAAATAGAGATTTGCAATGATAAGGGGGTTCCTCTCAATCTTTAATGATCTAACCCATTCCGCACCAAACAGACAACACCGTTTCAGTCTGAGAACTGACACCTGTCTCACTTCAGCAGGAAGTTTGTTATAAAATAGAGTTTTGCAATGATTAACAAAGAAGGGGGTTCTTCTCAATCTTTAATGGTCTAACCCATTCCGCACCAAACAGACTTAACACCATGTCAGTCTGAGAACTGACACCTGTCTCACTTCAGCAGGAAGTTTGTTATAAAATAGAGATTTGCAATGATAAGGGGGTTCTTCTCAATCTTTAATGGTCTAACCCATTCCGCACCAAACAGACTTAACACCGTTTCAGTCTGAGAACTGACACCTGTCTCACTTCAGCAGGAAGTTTGTTATAAAATAGAGATTTGCAATGATTAACAAAGAAGGGGATTCTTCTCAAACTTTAATGGTCTAACCCATTCCGCACCAAACAGACTTAACACCATTTCAGTCTGATAACTGACACCTGTCTCACTTCAGCAGGAAGTTTGTTATAAAATAGAGTTTTGCAATCATTAACAAAGAAGGGGGTTCCTCTCAATCTTTAATGATCTAACCCATTCCGCACCAAACAGACTTAACACCGTGTCAGTCTGAGAACTGACACCTGTCTCACTTCAGCAGGAAGTTTGTTATAAAATAGAGTTTTGCAATCATTAACAAAGAAGGGGGTTCTTCTCAATCTTTAATGGTATAACCCATTCCGCACCAAACAGACTTAACACCGTTTCAGTCTGAGAACTGACACCTATCTCACTTCAGCAGGAAGTTTGTTATAAAATAGAGATTTGCAATGATTAACCAAGAAGGGGGTTCTTCTCAATCTTTAGTGGTCTAACCTACCTGGATATGAACGCCCTTCCCATCGGGGACATTCTAATATACGATGTGCTGCCCGGGACTTCATTTGGGCTTTCATACGTTCCGTGACATCGCCCCTGAACTCTTGCAATTTGTATGAGTCCAAGAAGATATGGGTTCTGTTGGTTACAGGCGGGATTTTGTAATAATCATTAATCAAGAAATATCTGCATTTAACTGCTGACTAAAAAGTGAAAACATTATGAAGTGTTAAAGATGTTATACTTTACTTACAACGTTTGCCGGAAGAGTCTTTGTTCTAAGGGATTTCCTAGTTCGTGATTTATATTAAACACAATTTGTTCTTAATCGTTTCCTTTATCTTTTTACACTTTCAGACCTTTTTCTTCGTCTTTGAATTATTTTTTCTTCATTTATTTTGTTTTGCTGATTACGCAAGACATACTAAGGAAAAACACCGAATAACTATGAATGACAGACTAAACCGATGTTCCTCGTAATAATCTGCGGTACTTAGACCCAGTGCCATCTGTTGACAACAATGGTTAATGTCGTTGACATTTTTGGCACTTAGATCCCTTTATAATTACATCGGCCACACATAGACCATTTTTATGAAATAAATTCGACATCAGCTGATGTTAGAACAAAAAAATTGCTGTTAACAAAGCAAAATAGAAGTAAAAAATATCTTAAATCCTAATACATTATTCAATACTAAAGCGCGATAAGAAGGACATACAGGAAAACATAATATGAGAAGCTACATGGTTAAAAATATTTCAGAGCACTATATAAAATACACATAATCACATACTAAAGATTTACACTAGCTACGGTCATTGGGCATAAAACTCAGAAAGACTATAATAGCCCCTCCACCAAAAACTGTCTCAGATGCCACCTAAAACACCTGAGTGAAGCTGCCCCCTTAATATCGCGCGGAAGGTGCACCTTTGCACCTTCATAATAAATGATTTCTGCGTTAGAGTGGATGTAGGGATGGGCAGATGTAAATTGTTTTGCTGACCTAGGGTTTTCTGCCATGAATCTATACCGATTTTTAAATAGAAGGCTAGCAATTTCCAATATATTAATATGAATGACTAGAGGGCGGCAGGATTCCCGAGTTTTTGCCCTGCATATGTATCTGGGAGCCCTTTTTGGTAATATAAAGAGTGACTGGATAAGATAATTGCTAGCATAACCCCCGAAACAGATGCCGTAGCGAAGATGTGATTCGACAAGGGCAAAGTAAACAGACCTACCAACTGCCGCGCCAAGTTCTTCAGCGGTCACCCTCACAGCAAAGCAGCCACTTGATATTTTGTTAGCAAGATCAACTAGGTGCTTCTCAAACTTGAGTTCATTATCAATGACTACGCCAAGGAATCTGCTGCTAGGGAGCTGCACAATTGGGTCACCGCCAACCGACACACCCTTGAGGTCACCCCTAAAACACGATAGCTCGATCTTACCAGAATTTAGTGATAGGCGATTTGAGTCAAATCAAACCTTTATTCTGTGAAGGTCCGCCAACAAGGTTAAGCGCAGGGACTCACTGTTAGGGCTATGCCAGAGAACTGTGATGTCACCGGCAAATAAAGTGAATTTTCCCTGAATGTCAAGATTTGTGAGGTCATTGTCATACAGGAGAAAGTGTATGGGACCCAAAACAGAATCCTGCGGCACTCACCAGATTACCGACCCATATCCAGAGGACCCAGAGCCCACGAAGACACATTGATGACGACCCTTAAGGTAGGATAAAAACCAGGATAATACCACGCCTCTGAAACCATAGCAGTGAAGCTTCCGAAGCAGAATCTCATGACTGGCACAGTCAGCCTTTGATGAGTCACAAAAAACCGCCCCGGAACCCCCACCACCATTAATCTGGGCATACAAATCATAAAGAAATTGTATACAGCATCATCAGTATTGTGACCCTCTCGAAACCCAAACTGAACTTTACCAAGGATATGATTTGACCTCAGATAAGACATGACACGAAATTTAACCAGTTTCTCAATCAGCTTTGATAGAGTGGACAGAAGAGAAATGGGTCTGAAGTTTGAAGGTTCATCCAGGCTGCCACCCTTATGAATTGGGATAACTTTGGCTGATTTTAGACAATGTACCCATCGTCCACGAAACATTGATTGCTTCAGCAAGTGTCATCAAAGCTACCCCAGGCAAGTTAAGGAGAATCTTAGCGGAAAGTTTGTCCTCTCCAGAAGAATTTTTGTTTTTCATAGAGTTTAGGACTCTCTTCAGTTCAACCAAGTCAATGGGCAGAAAAAAAGAAAGAATTTTGGTTAGTTATGTTTGACATGTAACCAAGGGGTTCAGTTGATGGATTGAGTTTCTGTTGGAGGTTCTGGGCGATATTACAGAAGAAAGTATTTAGTTCATCAAGGGGAACTTCAGGGTTTGCAACCGGTTGATAGTTGCTCCTAGCGCGTGTATCATTTACAATTCTCCAGCATTCACTTGGCTTACTTGAACTATTACTCATTCGATTCAAATAATATGACTCCCTAACAAACCTGATTAGTCGACGATATATGGAGCGATAGGTACTGAAGTATTGATGAAAGGCCCGACAATCAGTATACTTTCTGATATTGTGAAGAGAACGCAGATTTTTAGACGATACTTTAAGACCCCCCAGTAAGCCAAGATTTCCTCGATGCAGCCTTCGATTTGAACCTGACAATGGGAAAGGCAACATCAAACAGGTGCATCAGCCTGGCGTGAAAGTCAGAGACATGATCAGGCCAGTCAAATACATTGTGCCAATCAACAGAGGCGCTCAAACCGAGAAAGCGCTCATACCCTTATACGCTTTAATTATTATTGTTCGGCTTTTGAGTATATGATGACACTGTCATAGAATGCAGATTCAAATGCATCATCGTTTCGTAAATCCTAATTCAATTGGACACATCAATCCCCGTTAACGAAAACTTGCCCTTGTTATATTAATTGGTGTCAACAGTATTTGTCTTCTAGTGGGCCAAATGCATCCATTTGCTATAGATGGAAATGCCTGATTCTGAAGGAAATAAAAACTTTTAGTAATATACACGCTATGGGATCCTGCGTTGAAAATATACTAACCTGTATAAGGTTAATAATATCTTCAATTTGCCATTTAGAATTAGATCAGTTAGTATTGTGAATCGGAAAAAAATATTTCTGTTTGGATGAATTTTCTCTCTTGCGTCCGGATCATAGGCCTTTCTTGCGAAAGTCGAAAATAGACTGATGTTTTAGACTATTTTAAATACATAATACACATCTAATACCATTATATACTATGTTTTATTTATTTAGTTCAGCTTTTTAATAAGTATCTAAATACAGTGTTTGTTGTCCAATAATAATCGATATATGTATAGTTTCAACCGTCAATGAAAGTAATTCCTTTTTAAATTATGTATATAAAAAGCAAGTTTACAAGAGTAATTTCGTTACGGTTGTGTGGTTTCTTAAACTGTTATTCATGAAATTTTTCGGGACATAGCACAATGGTGTACTTAACTACTATTATCTTCTTTTCTGTATGTTTGTATATATAAATAAATTTTAGGAGTTAATAAAAGGATAGCAAGTAATCGTTTTGTTTAAGCACTTTTAAAAATATATTCCATGATTCAAGATAATCAAAATTTGAGCTTTAATAGCTAGTTTTAATGTATTAGGCAGTATTTGCTAGTTGAGAATAGTTTAGTAGATTTGTTGAACGATTATTCTGGTTAGCGACACTTAAAAAATATTAGTAAATTCGTGTTAATAGATTTTGAATATATCATTTTTAAAATTTACGAAAAATCACTCACCTGTAACATTCCAAATTTAATTTAGATTATACAAACGCTTCTTGAAACAATTATCCGTTTCAAAATTGACAAAAGTCGCATAATGTTGATATGATTTACTATTAGCCAGATATTAATATTACAATATTATCTAATAATATAGTAACTAGTATTTAACTTTGAAGTGATATAATAGTCTTTGTTGCTGCAGACTTTAATTTTTTTTATTAGTTTAATTGTTATATATTTAGAGATGTTTGCCATATTCATCAATTTGTTTGCTTACAGAATTTATTCATATATTAACGACGCTTTTATGTTGCAAGGCCAACATGCTTTGACTTGATTGACAGACGAATTGAATCAAATTTTTACAAACGTGGGGTAAATTAGGATAGCCACGAAATTATGGTTTATGTTATGGAAAATGGTAAACAGTGGCATAAAGCAAAAGATCACTATAAAGCAATACGAGAAACTTGTATATAAGTAATTATTGGTAGAATATAAAATTATCTATACTGTAGTATTTTGCATATAGTTTTAGCCTTTGTAATTTTAATGTGAATAGGGCCAAAGCCAGGTATCATATAAATGATTTAGAATAGAATATAATATAATTATTTCGTTATATGCACCACTAAGTAAATAATGATAATAAAATTCTGATAAAATAAGCTTAACCCTGGAATAAAGGGACACATCTTACTATTGACACTTAAAACATAAGTGCATTCAAAAATACAAGCTTTAAAACAATGTTTATTAATGCATTGAACATAGAAGCGTTCTTGACATATTTTAATCTGATGCTCTACACAAATGGGATTTTGTATCTGGGACAGTAGATAACGTCATGCGTTTGTTGGTTGAAGGGACAAGTCGAACAATTTTTGCGTTTTCCTTTCTGATTTTCTTCTGTAAAGTCCCAAAGTGATTTTAGTTCTATCAAATTGGTTTCGGATATACTTTGTGATGCCACTTTGTACTTTTTATTCTGTGTGTTGATTTGCTGATGGGTGTGAAAGGCTATACTTTGTTTAGAAGTGTATCAGGAAAATTGCTTACTGATTGTAGTAGTCTTTAGCCTTTAGCATCTTGTATTGGTCCTGGTCTTACATGAACAACCTTTATGGATTGTGTTTTGCCTCCCTTTTTATCTTGGGCTCGTAAAAAAATATATTTCTGGTATGGCTATAAAACCTGATCTGGGTCGGTTTTACAAATTTGAATAACTTCCCAGATGCTTTCTCATTTTTTGATATTACCATTAATCAGCCCATAAACCCCCATTTTTTACTCGTTATTTTAACATAACTCAAAAACTACTTAACCGATTGGAATGTTTGAACCCAATTTGAACTAGGCCTCAAAATAGCTACTTTTTTTTTGTTTTTTTGTCAAGAATTAAAATTCTATTTTTTTATTTTTTTTATCATAAATATACCTATTACAAACCAAGTATCTCAAACTTTGTTTTATCAAAATCGGATAAAAAATAAAAAAGTTTTAAATTCTTAAAAAATACACTTTTCCGCCATTTTGAAATCGCCATATTTGTTTAAAAACGAATATTTTACAATAAAAAAAGGTTTAAACTTGATATGCCAGGCCTATTCAACAAATTTAGATTATTTGCTAAGAGTTTTTGTAGTTTTGGATAATATCATGAATCCTAAATATAGCCTAGCACCCCTATTTTTGACCAGTTATTTTAGCATAACTCAAAAACTACTTAACTGAATGCACTTTGAACTAAGGATCAAATTGGCAATCTTTTTAATTTAAACTTTTTTTTTGCTAAATCAATAATTTTCCAAAAAAACCTAAAAAACATTTTTTTGTTTTTCATTTTTTAAGATTTTTTTATATTTTTTTAATGAATTTTTTTTATTATTTATTTTTTTTTCATAAAATATATTACAAACGAAGTATTCTAAAAATTTTTTCATCGAAATCGGATAAAAAGTAAAAAAATTAAATTTTTTTTAAAATAGACGGTTTTCCGCCATTTTGAATCCGCCATATTTTTTAAAAAACGAATTTACTAGGATGACAACAAGTCAAAACGTGATCTATGGGCTACCCTTAACAAAGTTAGCTCATTGGCACAACTTTCACACGAAAGTCGATTTGTCCATAGACTATTGCCTGAGAGTGATATTTCTCTTAAGAAAATATTGATGCCAAATAATGCAGTCTTATATAAATAAATTCGCAATGGTAATATTGTATGCAACAACTCGGAATTAAGTCAGGATCGGCTACGCTATCATCAGAGGCACCGTTCAAAATATCTTCAATTTCGATGTGATCATGCGCTTTACTATCAGTACTTTGGTACTTCCAATTGTTAATTGAATAACGCTTTACGAGACAATTTTTGGTAATCTTTTTTTTTATAAAACTTTATTTCAATATATAAAATACATTTTAACTTAACTCTAGTTCTCTATTGTATGTCATACATTCGGTATTATACTACTAATATCCACTATAACAAGCCTAAATATCATACATTATATTATAGCTATCTAATTTATTACTTGTCTTATAATAAGATGTAAGGTCGGGTCTAGTTTTTTTAATTTAACAATCTGTGGAATCATCGACTCTTTGTAATCGTTTGTATGGTTGCCACTACTACAAATAGTACACAGGTGTGTTGATTTATTGTTGAGACATTAAAACTCAAGCTAATAAGGTCTGAAAGTTTATTCTGTATTTGTGTTATTGTGTTTACTATTCTTAATAGGAGTGCCGAGATTAATCTAACTTGTGATGTACATAGGAATCTATGAAACAAATTATTTCTGTTCTTTGCACAAACTTGGCACACATCAGAAGGCACTTTATTTATCTTTTTAAGATTTACACTAAACGGATAGGCATCGTGAATTATCATATATGCCAAGCTTCTTTTATCATGGTCTAAGATTTTATTATTCAAATTTATGCAGATTTGTTTTTGACAAATAAAGTCATTAATTCTTTTAAATATATTTGGTGTTTCCCTGTTTTGTTTTAATAGAACTAAATACATATCTTTTGTTTTTAAATTATCTTTTAGGAGAAAATCTTGAGGTAAATAAGCTGCTTCTTTTACGAAGCGTCTTATGTGAGGAAAGTCACAAGAGAAGAAATAGGGGTTAGGGGGATTTGTTTTGTGTGAAAAGTTTACATACAGGGTTAAACCATTTTTAATGTTAGAGTAAGTATTTTTGATCAAAAGAGCATTACATTTCATCCAAGGGTCGATTAGGGCCAGTCCGCCTTCATGCTTTAGTCGAATTAATGTTATCCTTGCAACTTTTAAATTGCTGTTTCGCCACAGTAACCATCCACACATAGAAGCAAGTCTCTTAGCTACTCCCACCGGAACTGGCAACACCTGCGCCAAAAACCAAATTCCCGACAGAGCGTACTTATAAAGGTAACTCTTTGTATAAGACTTAGATCTCGGTGAATGTTTGCCATAATTACATTACGGACCTTGTTGACTCTATTATACCAGTTGTTTTTAATCATACAGTGTACTGTAGTATAAAAATATATCCCCAAAATCTTAATTTTTTCTGATATTTTAAACCAGTCAAATTGTCGATTTCTAAATGTATGTTTGATTCTTGGTCCTAACTCAATAGCTTCGCATTTATTCAGATTTAAAACAGCACCGCTGTATTCACAGTATATATATCGATTTGTCTTTTACTTAACTCTAATTCGTTGAGAGAGCTTACAGTTAGGGTTATGTCATCAGCATAAGCGTAAACCTGTATATTATTGTGTTTAAAAAGGCAAATCAGGGTTTCTATCACCAAAACCAATAGTAGCATAGACAGGGGACAGCCCTGTCGTACACCCCTCTCAATGAGAATTTCACGGTTGTGCTGTTTGTTTACCTGTACTATAGAACGGGCTCCGTTGTATAGGGCTTTTAGATTGTTAATGATCTGATTATCAAAGTTATATTTAGCCATTGTAAGCCAAAGGAAATCGTGAGAGACCCGATCAAAGGCATGGTCGAAATGATCACAAGTAGGTTGTGTGTCTTGTTGGCTGTTGTGCTAGCCACAGTATCTCTAAGATTGCATAACGAAGCAAATATGTTATTTTTTTTGTTGATACATGTTTGACAGTTTGATATAAAAGTTTCGAGATGAGGAGTTAACCTTGTTTTAAGCATCTTCATGTACAGTTTATAGTCTGTGTTAAGAAGTGAAATCGGTCTAAAATCATTAAGATTAGTTGGATCTGTTATTGTAGGAATCATAACGATAATACCCTTTTTAAAAGTAGCGGGGATGAGGACCCCGTTGTGTATTTCATTAATTAGTTGCAGGATTTCAGTTTTAATTATGTTCCAAAAGTATACGTAAAACTCAGGGGTTAGACCATCGGGTCCTGGAGATTTGTTTTTTGGAATATTCTTAAGAATGTCTTTTATTTATTTGTTTTTTGGAATATTCTTAAGAATGTCTTTTATTTCACCCTCAAGAATTTCCGCCTTTAACTCGGTATTACCATCATCTGAAATTGTATTTTGAAACGCTTGCTGAGGAAATTCAGCGTAATTTGGGGATTCACTTGGTTTTTTGTACAGTTCTTGAAAATAATTATGTATACCCTCAGCTATTTTATTTTTATCCCTAATGCATTCACCATCAATACAGATTTTATCTATTGATTTTTTATGAATTAATTTATTTTCCTTATTCAGATGAAATAAGGAAAAATTTTCGTTTTCAATCTGTTCATAGTACCTACCCCTGATCTTTGCCCCTTCTAGATGAGATCTTTGTTCTTTTAAAATAAGCGCCTTAAATTTTTTAATGTCTGCAATGGTAGTTGCATTGAAGTTTTCTGAATCCATTAGCTCTTTTAGGCATTGTGTAAAAAAGTCTATTTTTCTGTTTCTATTTTTGTTAATCACCCCCGCCCTCCATTTAAAAAAAGTTTCAATTTTGGGTTTTGCATATGTACACCACCACTGAACGATATCGTGTTTTGGATTTTATCCAATTAATCCAATTATTTTTAAACAAATCGGTGCTTTCTTTATCCAAAAGAACGGAGCTATTAAGTTTCCAAAAATTTCTACGTTTAAAAAATGCGCTATTGTCACCGTATCGAAACTTCTGAATAAAAAGCAATGCTCGGTGATCTGAAAAAGCAACTGGGATCAATTTGACGTCGCTTAGACGTTCGCAATTATTCTTTGGCATATAAAATCTATCTAACCTAGACGCCAAGTTCGAGTGAAAATATGTATATCCAGGAGCATTTCCCTTTTTGTAAGACCAGACGTCTAGTAACTCGAGAGTTGATATAATTTGTTTAAGGCCCCTAGAGTCGTTTAAAGTTTGACTGTTCGAATCCCTCTGTGATAGTGTACAGTTAAAATCACCCCCAATAAAGACGTTCTCACCCGCTTTTAGCAGTAGACAAACCTCCGTGTTAAAAAATGTTTCTCTTTCCCGTCTGTTTTGTGGCCCACTTGGTACATATACATTAACAAATCCGAAACTACTAATTTTAAGTGAAATACCTCTAGATGATTCTAGTAAGATTACATCTTCATATATTAGACCATCTCGTATTAGAACGGCTGTTCCCCGTTTGTTTTCATTAATATTAACGATAGAATTGTATCCATGAATAAAAGAAAAATCAGAAACTGCCACCTCTTGTAAAAACAAAATATCTACATTATTCATATAAACAAATTCTTTTAAAAGATTTAATTTTAGGTCTGAAGAAATTGTACAAATATTTACTGTGACTATCGAGTATGATACCAACGAGTTCTTACTAACAGAGGTGGCAGGGTAATAATTACTTATTTTGTCTGGTATTTAACTGGTTTCCAGCGGAGGATCTGCATTTACTTCGTATGCCCATGATACATTTTGTTTTTTCAAGGTTGGTGGTTTTGATGTTTGTTCGTCTCCAGATGTTTCACTTGATACCTGGTCCGGATTTCTATAACGTTTTAAGCTGAGTGAGTTCTCCAGTTTTTCATAACGCTGAGTGCTGTTTGATTGCTCATTTCTGTCAAATCCTATTAGCGGGTCTTCTTCGGGTTCTTCCATTGTTACTTCTTGATTTATTTGTTGATTATTCTGCGTGTTTTGAAGAGTTGTACCCACCTCGGTAATTGATTGATTCATACTAGCAAAGTTTTCTTGACATAACTCGTTCCTTGGTATATTTACCGGGCGATGTATTGATGCTCTAGCGTTGTTGGCAGTTATAGCTGCTTAACTCCGTAGTCTATGACTTGCAGCTTTGTCACAATTTAGGGCTTCATGCTCAGTGGATCCGCATTTCCGACATGTTCTTGCTTGGCCTAGATAGGTTATCCAGTACTGTCTTCCAGAAATAATGACATATGAAGGTATTGCATGCGTTACCTCCATCTTCAAAATTTTTGTGTCATTGTAACACTTGTATCTTGTATGGTAGCTCGCGCCAGAAATAATTTTTAACGGATTCGATGGTTCCATATTGTGACAAAGCTGTTTTGATTTCAAGGTCTGGCACCTCAATAGGTATTCTATGGATTTTTACTGTCGTTTTGGCACTCTCATTTTCTACGGGAACACTATAAGAGACATGGTCTTTAGCTTTATACATCAGCTTCCCTTCAAATGACTCGAAGATCGTTTCAAATAATTCTCGAGTCGCTACCTTAATAAATAATTTCTTTCCATATATTCCAAAGGAGATAACTTCTTCATCTTTCAGTTTTAATTGTTTTTGTACAAAAGTGTGAAAATCCAATGCTGATATTTTATCGGGAATCTCGGTGAAGTTTAAACTAAATGTGTTGACTCTACTCATTGTTCTCGTTGTACAGAAAACTTGGTGTAAACAAAAAAAAGAAACAAATATTCACACTATTATTTGATAACTCGCGATACACTTTTAACTACAGCAGGCAGCACGACCTGCACGTGCGACGCACAAGTCGCGAACGTCAACCATATATTCTCCTTAACACTATTACCACGTCACTGATTTTTCACTAAAAACTAGCAATAATTAGTAAGTTATGCGCCATGAAGAATAATGCGCATGTCACTCCTAATTTAGGTTCCTAGGCTTCGTTACATATACGAGTATGTTGTGGCTCATTTAAATCGGACAATTTGGCGTCATAAAACAGTAGGTATGTCTCGCCTTACTGGTTCTTTAAGGGTATTAAAGGAGCGTGGCTCAGGGAGACAACATATAGTTTTGCTCCATAAGATTTTTATGCTTTTTTCTATTCTCTTTATATTAGATGGTGTGGCACACCAAATATGCCTCAACTTAACTGGGTTAGTTGTGGTGGCTCATAAAATTTTACATCTTTCCATTTATCTGTTTTGAAATTTAGTCTCAAAGTGTTTTTTTTTGTCCTAATCATATATTAGAAAAAATAATAATAATAATAATAATAATAATAATAATAATAATAATAATAAATTTTAGTTTCTTGAAACCTTATTGCCCGCGAATCATGATGTACATTTTTAAACGAACCTCGCGGCTAAATGAATTGAATATCTTTTACCTCAGGAAAATCGCAGAAGTGCTGCAAATTTCTCTAGTCAAGTCATTGCAAAAGTTTCCTTTATAAGACTGTTCACCATTTTCCATCAGATAATTGCATAAAGCGTGACTGCTTTAATTATATCGACGTTACCTTACAGGCAAGCGCCTACTTATGATGTTTCCTTCATGCTTAACTCCATTATATTATTAACAATCACCACATACGCTGTTTTTTTTTCTTTCAATACAGTGAATAAGGTAATGCATCTTATGTAGTATGTTTATATTCTGTATATAATATTGCTCTAGTATTTTATTTTTAGGCATTAGCTTTATTTTCATTATGTACCTTTTCTTTTTTAATAAATGGCTTGGTGTGTATATATTTCTAGTTTTCTTTCGCATAAATTGTATATTTATCATTTATTTATATTGTAACATATCTTAGTTTATGTTTAGTAGACAACCAATGGAGCTAAACCAACATTCCACAATATCGCTATGTTGTTAACAGTTAAAGCGTCATTTTTAATTAAAACGAGGTCTGCACGAGCATGTAATGAAATTCCAGCCCACACCATAAGGTGTTCTTGGAGAGAGATGTAACATTCAGAAAAACGTTCTCTTCTCCTTCTCCACGCACGCTTGCGTCCATCCGGTGAATGCAAATAAAAACGCGATTCGTCTGTAAATAGCACACATCACCATTCTTCGTTATTCCCGTTATGTTCACGGGAAAAATTTATTCGTTGAGCACGATGGGCTACAAGCAAAACCGACTCAATGAGGTGTTATTGCTGCAAGTAATGCTGGACAACCAGCTAGTCTTGACAAGAATCATTGGTAAAACAATGTTATAATTTCACAGAAATTAATAGAATAGGTGATATATGTTATTCATAAGATTGGATGAAGTTAATATGATTTTAGAGGCAATATATAGACCTCAAGACTTCAACAAAAACATATTTTTGGATATTTTGGAGAATAAGATGGAAGAAATAAACAAACTTAACAAAAACACAGTAATACTGGGAGATTTTAATATCAACTACTTTGATACTAATGATAACCATATAAATTCGCTTAGCTATTTGATTGAATCACTGAATTATATTAATCTAAATAAAACGATACCAACTAGAGTGCAAGGCAGCTCAAAAACATTGATTGATTATGTAATTTCAAGGGATTGTTGCCACACTAAGAAATTAGCTGTTATTGAATACTCGTTAAGTGATCACAGAATGCAAATGGTCCAAATAAAACAATTTATTCCGCCCAAGAAACAATCTTATTACACATTTCCCAACTTAAATGAACCATCTTGCAGAATAGATCTCCAACATATTGCAAACTCTGTGTGGCATGATCCAAGTCTTCCATGTGATCAAATTGTTAGAATATTTCAAAATAACATTACACAGAGCACTGTTAAAGATCGTTTTAGGAATAAAACTGCGCCTTGGTTCAATATTCACTTACGCAACCTAATAAAACAGCGAGATATAAGCTATAAGTGGCATAAATTATTTCCTAGTAGTACAGTACTCCATAATGAATATAAAAATCTTCAAAACACTTTAAAAGCAGCAATTAAACAAACCAAAAAGGAATATTATGAAAATCAGATTGCAAGCGCTGCTGTAAATCCAAAACGAATATGGTCAGTAATAAATTCACTGTTACAAAATAAAACAAGTAAACAACAGACTTTAGTTTCCAAACTTCATATAAATGATGTTGTTACAGAGGATTGCAAACATATTTAATACTTATTTCACTGAAATTGGCGGAAAAAATACCACAAACCCTTTATATTGAACCATCATTATATGCATAATTGGGAACATACTACTCCTGAAAAAGTTAAAGAATTAATTTCCGAGTTAAAACCAAGGCAGGCATGTGGAACAGATCGTGTTTCGGGTCATATGTTAAAACAATTTAAAGAAGAAATGTCAATCATTCTTGCTAAATTAATAAATCTGATATTTACTACGGGATCTGTTCGAAAGTGGATTGAAAACCGCTAAAGTTGTGCCCTTATACCAACGAGGTGTCAAAACATGTACTAATAGTTATCGCCCAATATCATTATTGAGCTCTATATCTAAGGTTATGGAGAAATGTATTAATAAAAGACTTGTTTCCTACCTTAACCAGAAAAACTTTTGGTATAGTGCACAGCATGGATTTCGTAATGGAAGCAGTACATCAGCTGGTACAGATATGATTACCAACCTATTACCCCAAATTGATAAAGGTATTAATTGTGTACTCGTTTCGCTAAATCTTAAAAAAGCCTTTGATACTGTGGATCATTCTGTGTTACTATCTACATTGGAAGATACTGGAATAACTGGTACTGCCTTATGGTTCAGGGATTATTTAAGTGGGGTCGGTCAAGTTTGCTCCCCGTATTAAACAAATTTCAAAAATAAATGAAGCATAATTTTGCACACATTTTGCACACATTTTGCACACCGAAAATAAAATTTTGCACACTTACACAAGGAAAACTAGAGCTGTTTTTTATACGGGGGGCAAACTTGACCGTTCCCCCCCGTCTGTTACAAAATTGAAAAATTTTGATGCCCTTCGAAGCGGCAAATTTTGCACAATTTTGCACACCGCTTTAAAAATTTTGCACACTTTTCTGGGGAAAGTTATGACGTGTTAAAAATTTGAATTTTCCCCCCCGTTTGTCAAAATGTGGAAAAATTTTGATGCTGCTAGGTTCTACTAATTTTGCACACCTATTTTCAATTTTTGCACACTTTTCTGGGGAAAGATATGAGGTGTTAAAGATTTGCATTTTGCCCCCTGTTTGTGTAAAAGTTTAAAAACTTTGATGCTGGTAGGTTCAACTAATTTTGCAAAATTTTGCACACTTTTCTGGGGAAAGTTATGAGGTGATAAAAATTTGCATTTTCCCCCCTTTATGCTGCTAGGTTCAACTAATTTTGCACAATTTTGCACACCTATTTTCAAATTTTGCACACTTTTCTGGGGAAAGTTATGATTAGGTGTTAAAGATTGCATTTTCCCCCCCGTTTGTGAAAAAGTTAAAAAATTTTGATGCTGGTAGGTTCAACTAATTTTGCACACCAATTTTGAAATTTTGCACACTTTTCTGGGGAAAGTATGACGTATTAAATATTTGCAGTTTCCCCCCGTTTGTCAAAAAGTTGAAATATTTTAATGCTGCTATTTGTTCAACTAATTTTGCACAATTTTGCAGACCTATTCTCAAATTTTGCACACATTTCTAGGAAAGGTATGAGGTGTTAAAAATTTGCATTTTCCCCCCCGTTTTTCAAAATGTAGAAATTTTTTTATGCTGCTAGGTTCAACTAATTTTGCATAATTTCACACCTATTTTTAAATTTTGCACACTTCTGGGGAAAGTTATAAGGTGTTAAAATTTTGAATTTTTTCCCCCGTTTGTCAAAATGTAGAAAAATTTTGATGCTGCTAGGTTCTACTAATTTTGCACAATTTTGCACACCTATTTTCAAATTTTGCACACTTTTCTGGGGAAAGTTATGATTAGGTGTTAAAGATTTATCACAAAATTGGCAAATTTTGTGATAAATAACTTTCCCGAGAAAAGTGTGCAAAATTTGAAAATAAGTGTACAAAATTGTGCAAAATTAGTTGAACCTAGCAGCATCAAAACTTTAAAACTTTTTGACAAACGGGGGGGAAAATGTAAATCTTTGACACCTCATAACTTTCCCCAAAAATGTGTGCAAAATTTGAAAATAAGTGTGCAAAATTAGTTGAATCTAGCAGCATTAAAAGATTTCAACTTTTTGACAAACGGGGGTGGGGGGGGGAATGGAAATATTTAATACCTCATAACTTTCCCCAGAAAAGTGTGCAAAATTTCAAAATTGGTGTGCGAAATTGTGCAAAATTAGTAGAACCTACCAGCTTCAAATTTTTTTAACTTTTTCACAAACGGGGGGGGGGGGGGGGGG
>MU183996.1:98127-113373 GCA_016904865.1 Pissodes strobi
ATCCGGGGGGAGTTTCTCCTTTCGAAACGATACATTGTTGGAGTCTCGCGCTTAACAAAATCAGTAGTGGCAGTTTTCAAGTAGGAACAAACCTTTCGTAATTTTTTTTTTAGAATATTAGTGCAAGATTATAGTGAATAGATTGCTTATTTGTGCCTCGATATACGACTATTTTGCTCCCTCTAATATTATTTATGTATATATTGCTGAAGAATAAAATTCTGAAGAGGTTTCAGAAGAGTTATCACAGTGGTATCAAAGTATAGGTATCCGATACCCGTATGACCTTAAGAAATTGGCAGGATGGATATAGAGAAATAAAGAAAAGAGAACATAATACGAACTTACCCAAAGCATGACATATAAAAGTTAGGTACCTTTCTATAAAGTGTAAACGCGAAATTCAATTTTCGAAAAAGCTTCCAACGGTTTTAAATATTAACTTGCTAACCCGCAGATGCTATTGATTAGATACGGTTTGGCGTAATTAAATATGTGATGCTTGGAGTTCACACTACTTTCATTATGAAGAGTAAAAATATAATATAACATTTGCCTGTTTTAATTGTTAAAAATGCGTTATTATTAATAAATAGAGAATGCTCAAAAACCACTGGCCTTCCAGCTTCCAGACTTGACAAATATGTTTAATGAAACGCATCAGGATGTCAATTGACACGAGTCCTAAAATATCAAGACACAAAAATATATTAATTAAACCGAAAACTACATGATAGAAACTTAATCAAAATCGAAACAATTCGGCATTTTATGATGGTATAAGCCGACAAATATTTCACCATACAATATCAATTACAAGATAAGGTAAGGTAAGCTTTAATCAATTCCGTATTTTCTAGGAAAATCAGAAGCTGAATCAAAAACAAGGAGGAAAGTTTAAATCACCAATTAAAAACGTCCCAAACTAATACAAACAAGGAAAGCTAGGACAGACTATTTAGGAATTTGGTCAATGAAGGCCCGCCCCAAAAAAATAGAGGAATAAAGGAATTGTCAGCGAAGTTAGCATTGCTGATAAGCATATTCTTGAAAGAAGATTGGAGACCAAGCTCCTGAACTACACTTAGTACTAAAGAGTTACTTTTACCATTGTTATCTTAAACACCGTTTTACTATTGTTTATATAAAGGAAAATGCTTTTGCTTAAGACAAGCACATGTGTGACCCCCTTCGCCCTTTCCGTAGGACACTAAACTAAGAAACGAGGATGTAAATCGCTGGATTTTACCATGATTAATTAGAATAATATTGTACCGTGTAACATGATGATATAATTTTTATGTTGGCCTTTAAACAAATCCCCACGAAATCCAGAACAAGACAGAATCTCGAATGAAAAGTAACTCAATTAGCACGAAAATTTATTTTTAATATTTGAACATTTCATGGAATTTAACTTTAATTAGCAATCAAGTAATCTGTAATTTTCTGATCGTTACAGGTGGCGAAATGTCGTCGATTAATTGAAAGTGTAATTTTTTACTTAATTTAAAATTTCATGTTTGTCTGAATTACGATATTTATCTTAAAATATTAAGGAAACGGACAATTTGAAAAATATAATCTTAATAGTTTTCGAAATAGTTTTAAGTCAGTAAAAACATATCCAGGAGCTGACATTCGCTCTGATCACATCCCTCTGATACAACTGAAGGTTAGATTGAGAACCGTTAAGAAAAAACGAATAAAACACCATCACCTTGCAAAAATTACAGACCCCACTACAAAAACCATAGTTCAAGAATAATTAAAACAAGGATTAAATACAATAAACTTTTCAGCGGAGCCAGACGCAACGTGGATATCCCTAAAAGTGACCATCACCGACGTGGCAGATAAGGTACTGATCCAGGGTAGACAAAAAAGCAAGAGTGGATGAAAAGCGAAATTCTTAAACTAATAGACCAACAGAGAGAACACAAACTCACAAACACCACAATCGACATAGATATAAAGGTCTTCACAGAGAAATTGGATGTAAATGTAGGATAGCCAAGGAAGAGTGGTTAAATGGAAAATGCCAGGAAATGAAAGAACTGTAGATTAAGCATGACTCTTTTAACCTACACAAGAAAATCAAGCAGATTCTTGGATCAAACAGAAAACCAAACAATGGATATTTAATCAGATATGACGGCACAGTTATTACGGATATGGAAGAAAAATTAAACACGTGGAAGCAATATATTCTTAATCTATTCCTCGACGAGAGATCAGATATACATAAGTATCTACGAACTGCATATGAAGGGCCTAGTATCTTAAAGGAAGAAATAGTGACAGCCATTCGACAGTCCAAGAATGGTAAAGATCTTCTCAAACTAACTGAAGACGAAAGCGCCACAGTTCTCACTGAGCTATTTAACGTCATATAGAGTTCAGGAAAAATACCACAAGACTGGTTAAAATCTACTTTCATTACCTTGCCGAAAAAACCAAACAGAAAACGCTGTCCAGAGTACCGTACCATAAGCCTAATGAGTCATGTTTTGAAACTGTTCCTCAAATTAATTCATAAGAGAATTTACAAAAAATGTGAAGAGGTAATTTCTGAGACACAGTTCGGATTTAAAAGTGGTTTTGGAAATAAGAATGGAATCAATCAGAGATGCTTAGATATGAATAAGCCTGTCCACATGTGGGGGTGTAAGGGGTGATAGCATTAGCATATGCTAACTCAATTGATAACCTCGCCTGCACGTGGTGCACCCTGCTAGAGAACTGAAGAGGCCCTGTCGACCGAACGACTGCCGGTATAAGCGGTTCTCTCTTGTTGGTCAACAGCTTCGGGTGGAAGAACCGACAGGAGTAAGGGCACTTCCTTGTCCTAGGGATGAGAAATCGTCCCTAAAGGCGGAAGAACCAGCAAGGGGTCAACGGTAGGGGAATGCAGAAGGCAACGGGAAACCACTGCATTAAAGACTTTTCTAGATATTCCCAGGATATTCATCCGATTTTCTTTCATGTTGGAAGCTCAAATACAAATGGCCTCTAGTCCCGGGCAGACCTTAAGTGGTCAGGAGGTGCGAAGAATCACCCGGTTTCAACTAGATACTAGATAGGATAACAAAAATAGCGACTTGGAATGTAAAAACATTGTTTGCAGCTGGAAAGCTGGATAATTTGATACAGGAGATGAACAGAATGAAAAAAAACCTCATTGGAGTGAGTGAAGTCCGATGGCCTGGAAGTGTGGAATGCTCAAATCGAGGGGTAAAGTGTTTTACTATTCCGGCAATAAAGCGGATCGAAACCACCATTGATGGATGAGAACCTACAAAAGTCAGTGAAAAACTTTGTTCCCCTTTCCGAAAGAGTGGTTTTGGTTCAGCTACTTGGTAGGCCTATTAACATTAATATTGTCCAGGCCTATGCCCCAACAGCAGACAAACCAGAGGAAGAGATTGAAGTGTTCTATAAACAACTAGATCAAGTCTTAAAACTCACAAAGACGAATGAAATAAATATAATTTTTGGGGATTTTAATGCCAAGAATGGGATCGGTGGTTGGTGATTGGGGCTTGGGTGAGAGAAATGACAGGGGCGAAAAGATGATTCAGTACTGTGAGGAGAACGATCTTATAATTGCAAACACATAGTTCAAACTCCCGCCAAGACGACTATACACCTGGAAATGTCTACAGGACAATGATCATCACATTGTTCGTAATTAAATAGATTGCATCACAATTAGCCGAAGGTTTAGAAATGCTATCACCAAAGTTACTACAATGCCAGGGGTCGATACCGTATCAGACCACAACCCAGTTTGTGTTGACATCGTTTTACGCCTTGCCAAACCTAAAAGAGGGAGCTTCAAGACATTGGACCTGCAACTGCTAAAAGATGAAAAAACAAGATCACTGTACGAAGAACATCTTAATGGGGGATTGGAAGGTGTTATCAGTACAAACGACGCTAACAGGCACTGGCTCAATCTTAAACAGGCCTTTAAAACCACGAACGAAAAGTTTATCTCAAAGAAAATAACAACAGCTAAGAACGAGTGGATAACCGAAGATATACCGGCATTAATGAAGAAACGAAGGCAATGTAAAACCCGGAACGATTATAGCGGGTATAGAGTTCTTCAAAGAAGAATACGAAATGAAATTAGGGTAGCAAAAGAAAATTGACTACATGAAAGGTGCCGAGAGACTGAAGAACTTAACAGACTTGAAGATAGTTCTCACCTACAGAAAAAAGTCAAAGAGATAGCTGGATTGTACAGTAAGAGACCACGGAGTTTCATTAAAAATGAGCACAATGAAATAGTGACAGAAACCGAGGAATTGTTGCAAATCTGGAGAAATATACAGTTAGTCTTGTCAACGACGACAGACCGGAGAACCCTACAGCCGAAGTGTCCACTCTATCAGGACCAAGCATATTAAAAAGGGAAATCATAAATGTTATCAAATTAATGAGAAATAACAAAGCTACGGGACCTGATGATATGTACTCGGAAACGTTTCACTTGCTCAATGAACAAAATCTGGAGACCATCGTTAAGACTCTTCAATAACATCTATGATACTGGATACTTCCCCGAAGATTGGATCCGCTCTACGTTTATCACACTACCAAAATCGAACAACGCAACTTCGTGTAAAGATTACCATCTTATCAGTTTAATGAGCCACTTTCTGAAGATTTTCCTTCGAGTACTACACACAAGGCTTTACCAAAAATGTGAGGAAGTAAGTGGAGCCAGTCAATTCGGATTTAAGAACGGATTTGGAACTAGAGAAGCGATATTCAGTCTCCAGACATTGGTTCAAAACTGCCAAGATCAAAGAAAATATGTCTTTATGTGTTTCATCGAGTATCAAAAGCCATTTGACAATGTTAAGCACAACCTCCTGATAACATACCTTAGAGAGTTGGGGCTGGATGGAAAGGATGTAAGGTTAATTGGCAATCTGTATTAGCACCAAAAAGCAGAAATTCGAATAGGTAACGCCGGAATAACCGAAGATTTTAAAATTAAAAAAGGCGCTCGCCAGGGGTGCATCCTGTGCCCAATGCTGTTCAACCTGTATGCAGAAAAAGTATTCTCCGAGTCAGTCTCAGACAGTCCCTTGGGAATTAAAGTAAATGGAATCCCCATTAACAATATCCGGTATGCGGATGACACCGTGCTACAAGCAGATAATTAATGCACATGATCTCCAAAATCTACTAAATCGGGTCAATGTAGAAAGCCAAAGACTAGGTTTAAAAATTAACATCGGCAAAACCAAATTTATGATAGTTGGTAGAAACGATATTCCACACACTCGAATTCACTTTGATCGAGAGAACATCGAACAGGTCACACAATTTAAATACCTGGGATGCATGATTAACGAGGGATGGAATCCAGATCAAGAAATCAGGTGCAGGATCGAGCAGGCTGGAACAACCTTCCTTAGACTTCGAAAATTTCTTACAGACAGGAACTTGAACTGGGACCTCAGATATAGGATGGTAAAATGCTATGTCTGGTCCGTTCTGCATTACGGTGTTGAGACGTGGACGTTGAAGGCACCAATCATCAACAAAATCGAGACCTTCGAAATGTGGATCCTCCGGCGTATTTTGAGGGTATCTTGGGTCGTTCATGTGAGAAATGAAGACGTTCTCCGAAGAGCCGGTCTAGCGAAACGAGAACTATTCGAAAATATTAAGAAATGAAAAACAGGTTACCTCGGACACATACTGCGTGGAGAACGCTACCACTTTCAGCGCCTCATTCTTCAGGGGAAAATTGAAGGGGGAAGAAGAGGAATAGGCAGAAAAAAGTTGTCGTGGTTAAGAAATATCGGTCAATGGATAAAAGACTTCCAAACATTACAAAGTGCTGCAATTAATAGAATCATCTGATAAGGAAAAAGATGAACGCCTACGCAGGAATCTGCATGGCAGAAGTTCACATGTGCTTCATAGATTATGAAAAGGCTTTTGATAGAGTTACAACATCTTCAAAATATTGGTCTAGATCAACGAGACATAAGGTTATCGCAAATCTTTATTGGAACCAACGCGCTTCAATTAAAATTGAAGATCAAACAAGGGAGGAGATAGAGATTCGAAGGGGAGTTAGACAGAGTTGTGTTTTTTCGCCTCTTTTGTTCAATATATATTCTGAATTTATAATATCAGGAGTGAGAGGGGTGTAAACGTGAATGGTATACCCATAAGCAATATCCGTTATGCTGATGACACGGTCTTGTTAGGCGAGTCGGTTGAGCACCTACAATGGCTAGTAAATAAAGTGCTAAAAATGAATGCAAGCAAAACCAAATTTATGATTGTCAGTAAACAAAATATTGACAATGCCCAAATAACACTAGACAAGTAAACCATCATAGAATGCGTCGAACGATATGACTACCTCGGATGTTGTTTGAATGCCGAATGGAACATCGGACAAGAAGTAAGAATTCGCATTGAAAAGGTCAGAAATGCTTTCACAAAAATGAAACAGTAACTAACATGTCGGCAACTCAGTCTATGCCTACGATTACGCATTGTTAGATGCTGTATTTTCCAATCCTATTATATGGAATAGAGGGATAGACCTCGTTAGGTTAGAGTCTATAGACCAACACTGTAAAAAATTGAAGTCTTTGAAATGTCGATTTATCGGCGTATGCTTAGAATCGCATGGACGCACTGCTGCGGCTGAGTACAACCACAGAGGTCCTACGCACATCATGAGGGGCAGAATTATCGTCTTTTGCAGCTTATCATACAGGAAAAAAATGTAGGTCGCAGACTACCAGGACGAAGACGGACATCTTGGCTCAAAAACCTGAGGCCCCGAACATTAACAATAGACTAGAAGGTTCACTATAAGTCCCCCTCCAGTATTTCCCTGCTTGCCCCGTCGAGGAACCTGGTGAAATGCTGGTTAACCGCTCAGGCCTCGTGCCACGTTTCACACCGTCTCGTCTAAAGTAGTGCTTCGGTCTCACCGAGACGAGATGAGACTATTGAGATCTCGGTCTCGAGTCTCGTCTCGGTCTCGCGGAGACTAGACATTTTGTGGTCTCGGTCTTGGTCTCAGTCTCGCCGAGAGTCCCCTGCACTTCAAAAAAAATTAATGAATAATAATTAGATTTTTTGGGGGGTTCAGATAAATTATTTTAATAACCCGCTTCTTTTTCTCAAACTAGTGGAGCAAACTGATTCAAAATTGAAGTGAGTGTTAGAAATTACGATTTTTGAGAAGCTATAAGTTTTGGAGTGCTCTAACTTGCAATTAAAAAAATCGTTGACATTTGCTCTAAAAGGTTAATTTGTCCTTATTTCGAAATATGTAATATTATTTCGTATTTCTAGATTTATAGTAATGTATTTTTATGTTAAAAACACGTTTATATTTTTAATAAATTATAAAAACAATCCTAGCTTCCTTTCATTTATGTCTCCAACTCCTAATAAGAATAAAAAGTAACAAATTAAATGAGGACAAAAATCTTAATTTTAAAATTCTTGACAAAATGGCGAAGGAAAATTATATTATAAACGATTGTGTTCAAATTTCGCCAGGAGAAATTCTGAGGTAGTTAAGATACCGTATGATGGGAGTATTCGAGAAATAATGAATAATAACCTGTTTTGCTTCTTCTTCTCGAACTACTGGAGCAAACTTATCGAAAATTGAAGTGAGTCCCACGAAATCACGATTTTTGAGAAGCTATAAAATAAAATAAAATAAAATAAAATAAGTTTTATTCATACTTTCGCCATTTTACAATGGATGTACATGCCAATCAAAATTTGCAGGGAATCATTTACTTAAAATAGTCTTCTCCAACGTTTTCACTCAGATAGTCTTTTACTGTATAGTACGCTCGCTTTGACAAAAATATTTTAATTTTGTTTTTAAATAAATTATAAGGCATGCTTCTCAAAACAATGGGAAGTTTATTGAAGAGCTTTACACCAATATAAGATGGCGCGGTTTCGTATTTCCTCGTCTTGTGTGCAGATGTACTTAAAGAAGGTCCGGCTCGTGTGTTATAATTATGATAGTTATTATTTGTACTAAACTGTAAAATATTTCTTTTAACATACAAAAGGCATTTAAATAGATATATGCATGGAACTGTTAATATTTTTTTACTAATAAATATTGGCCTACAAGAATCGCGCCCCTTCAGGCCAAACATCAATCTAATGCACTTTTTCTGGGAAAGAAACACTCTGTCAATGTCACTGGCACCTCCCCACAATACCATTTTGTATGTTAAATGACTATACACCAACGAGTAATATACGTCAATCAAAACTTTAAGATCCACTTTGTTTTTGAGTCTTAACAAAGCATAGCACGATTTGTTTACTTTGGTACAAACGTTATTCATTTGTTCAGTCCAATCTAAAGTGTTATTTATAAATAGACCTAAAAACTTATTAAATTTAAAGCTCTTTAGTTCCAGATCCGGACCAATTCTAAAATTAGGAAGTAAAGAATTTATTAACGAAAATTTTATAACAACTGTCTTATCTACATTCATTATAAGGGAGTTTAATCTACACCGCTCATCAAAAGAATGAAAATGGCTATGAAAATGTTTTGGAGTGTCCTAACTTGCAATTAAAAAAATCATTGACATTTGCTCTAAAAGGCTAATTTGTCTTTATTAAACTGATGCTGACATTTTTTTTCAGACATACCGTGACCTGAAGGATATTCCCGATGTACACTCGTAGATACCTGTATTCCTCAAATTTCGAAATAATATTATTTCGTACTTCTAGATTAATAGTGATGTAATTTTATGTTAAAAACACGTTTATATTTTTAATAAATTATAAAAACAATCCTGGTTGCCTTTCATTTATGTCTCCAACTCCTAATAAGAATAAAAAGTAAAACATTAAATGAGGACCAAACTCTTAATTTTAAAATTCTTGACAAAATGGCGAAGGAAACTAATATTGTAAAGGATTGTGTTCAAAATTCGTCAGGGGGAAATTCTGAGGTACTTAAGGTACCGTATGATGGGAGGATTCAAGAAAAAATGAATAATAATCTGTTTTGCTTCTTCTTCTCAAACTACCGGAGCAAACTGATCCAAAATTGAAGTGAGTGTTACGAAATTACGATTTTTGAGAAGCTATAAGTTTTGGAGTGTCCTAACGTGCAATTAAAAAATTCATTGACATTTGCTCTTAAAGGCTAATTTGTCTTTATAACACTGATGCTGACAACCGTGACCTGAAGTATATTCCCGATGTACACTCGTAGATGCCTGTATTCCTCAAATTTCGAAATAATATTATTTCGTGCTTCTAGATTCTTATATATTTTTTTATTTTTGTACGTTACCTATAATTTAGACCTGTTTTGAAAATATATTTTTTTGTGTTACTCATAAATTTAGGTAGGCAATTAGTAAATTGTACTTTAGATACGTACATGCTTTCCGAGATTTCTTTGATTTTCGTGTACCTAAATATTTTTTTATTTTTTGTACGTTACCTATAATTAAAAAAAAAAAACAATATTTTCGTACTATCCTTCTTATAAATTATTTTTATTTGAATACTCGTGACACGAGACTGGCGTGTCGAGACTCTCGGTCTCGAACCTTGAAGTCTCGGTCTCGGTCTCGAGTTATAATTCCTAGTCTCGTCCCGGTATCGTTCTCGAATTTCCAGACGAGACGAGACCGAGACTAGTCTCGTCGAGACCGAAGCACTAGTCTGAAGTTCGGAGTCTCGCCTTTGTAAGCGCTACATCAAAAGTGCCGACTGAAAGAGGACCTTCTAGTCTCTTGTTAATGTTCGGTTCCTGAGGGAGTGGTATGGCAAAAGTACCAAATCCTTATTCCGAGCAGCAGTCTCTAAAGTGCAAATAGCCAGAATGATCGCCAACCTTCAATGAAAAGGGCACCAGAAGAAAAAGACTAATTTTGAGCTTGACAGGCACAATAGTTTTGAAATTACAGTGAAATTTAAAAATTATGTTGCCTCATTGACGGACTATATTTTACTAATGCTCAATTGCCCATTTCCTAGTCTTGTCTTAAGTGAATACAGCTTCTGACCCTACTGGGACAATTTACCTATTTTCTAGTTCATTTATAATGGCGCACATTGCCTAAATATAAAAAAAATAGGTACGCCTCCTTTAATTGCTAAATACTACTAAAATATAATGATCAAAAATTATAGAAATATTTTTTTGAATATAGGTAAGCACAGGCAAATAATTATATTATTTCTTTAGAAGCTATAAAAAACATACGAATTACATGGATTCTAGCATCAGATACTATGATCTAACAAAGTAGGAAGCTACACATTTTAAAAGTTTGAACTGCACACTTGTGAGAGCGAATTTTAAGCCGATTGGATTGGAAGGATACATCTAGGGGGAGTTTTTAAGCATTTCTGTGCAAAAATACATTAGGCTTTTATTAAAAAAAAAATGCCGGAGCGGAACTGTGTTTACAAATTTTTATCAGGCCCTGTTGTATACTGTATACAGAATATCATCATGGGCACTAATAATTAATATAAACCGTGTACTCTTAATTGGTTAAAATTCGTCTCACTAGTATGCTATTTGTCATAGGATTATAGTTTTTAAAGGTAAGAGTGCAATTGGAAAAGATATCTACATAGAAATTTGACAACTCAGTATTTACATAAGAACAAGTCGAGTACTACTTAGTTATAGTAGAAAATCAGTCTCATTTACAAGCCTTTTTTCGAGCTGCTTATGCGGTTAGGCCACCCTGAGACACTCCTTAAAATATATCAAAATCTATTACAACAAATACATACGTGCTTATATTTAATAAACAATATTTGGCAAATATTTAGTGCAGAATTTTTGAAAACTATCCTATAAATAAATTAACCATTACGCCTAGGAAAAGTAGATACATTTTATTCGAAATCACAAAGCGGATTATTAACAAACTAGAACTTCTCATGAGTCATGAAATGCAATTTTGTACCCTAAAGTCAGGGAATGAATAGGAAAAGTGGGCATCCTTTCCAGAAGGAGCAGAGGAGATCAAAGAGATATTATAAGAAGTTGATATAACTTCGTATTTTTTCGTACCGGGCTCAGCTTTTAATTTTTTGGAAAGTCCTGCTGTATCTCATTAACCGCCGATCATAGATTATTGAAGTAAAAAAATATAGAAAAAGTGACCAAAATAATTTTTGAAACCTTTCTAGGTCGGCAACTAGAGGGCGTAATTAGTACAACAAAAAACAAAATTTACATTTTCGCAACGAATCTCCATATGTTTGAACTTTCTCAAAACGGACATTTAAAGTTCTATCATTTTTGCTTCATTTTGGTCTTGATATTGTAACAGTCTGATTTGGTCATTTTATATGCTGCATTTAGCAACAAAAGATGCGATATTTTGCGGTAAGAATTATTGAAAAGAGGTCAATACTCTTCGGTTAATTCTAAATTAATTGATTCGATTTGTTGTCAATAAGCTTAAGGTTGCCGCATTTATTAATGTAAATTAATTTTATTCTACATAAAGGTTAATGATATATTTGTACTAGATTTTATAACACTGTTGTCGCCTTGAGTAGCTATTTTGATCATCCCTTTCTCTTATGTAGCCCTCAGGCACTTTGTGACTATATTTATTTTAGTTGATAACCGAACCGCAGATTGCTTATATTTGATCAAATTACTAAAATAGGATATTATGGTATTGGTATAACTTAATTTATATTACATTACCGTAGAACAGAGAGCAAACCGTTCTATATTTTTAAGAATTGGGTTAATAAAGCCTACTGTAAGCCTCATTCAATCAGTCAAATTCATATTTTATTTTCGGTTTGAATATTTCATACCTTTTGATAACTTCTGATAACTTTTGGGACCTCTGATATTTGTCTTTCCACGCGGCATGCTGCAAAATTCGGTTGGTACTGTCGGTGGCACAGGGTAGTAGGAATGTGCTATTTCTCATAATGATAAAAGGGAATAGATAAGATGACTCATGGAATGCAATGCATAATATAATTGCTGCTGTCGATTTAGATTTTTAAAAGATTATCATTTTCTTGAACAATTTATTTTCAGCTCATTAATTGTGGCTTCCGCCGTTGTTTTACGACCATAATAAATGAGAATTAAGTCGTTTATTATCTTATTTTTTTTCTGATCTGACGTTAGTTCTCTAATTCGGAAATGGAAAAAGTCAAATTGATTGAAACCGATGATTTCGTTCTTCTAGAAATACCCTTCGGTGAAAAGAGAAGCTTAGCACAGTCTTAGTGCACTCAACATTCTGTATTGTGCTAATACTACCTTTCCAGGGATCTTTGAGTGAGTTCCTTAACAGTGCTTGACGCTACCAAGTTATTGGGATATTCGTATTACACTAAGTAAGCGTTTTCTGGAATTATTTTTTTTCTATTGCTTCTGAAGCACGTGGACGCCATAATGCTAATGGCTCTTTTCCATTATTTCTAGAGGCTTCCGAGCTCATCTTACAAAACCGAGACCGTCGACTCTCTAGCCACCCTCCGAGACAAGTGAGGTAATTATTGCTAAAGTTTTTTGTCTAATTTAACGATTTAATATTGCCTTATCTGTGTTAACCTTTTTTTTTTTGTACATTGACCACCATTTGCATTGCATTCCATGAGTCATCTTATCTATTCCCTTTTATCATATCTGAATTTTTATTTTAATGTCACTTTAGTTTTGATCATATGAGGAAGTTTATATTTTCTTTTAGGGGTGATTCATGCCTATCTGTTTTTTTATATTCAAGTTGTTTGTACCTTCTGTATTTCTTTTATTTGCAAATCCATTGATAATTTTTTGGAGGGGATTTGTTTTATAAAGAAAATATATTTAGGCAAGGGGGGCTATAGTTTTTTTTTTCATTGAAATAAGGGGGCTTTGTCTAATGTGTATTGGGTTATTACAGGGTTCTACCACTGGGCTACCCCGCTGCAATTCTATCACCGGGCTATACTACCGCCAGTTTTTCTTCGGGCTATACCGAGTCCTCTGCCAGTTTTACCCTCGGGGCCATCGAGTTACCATTGCAGTATTTGAGTTAGCTACAGGTGCCCGGCGCCTTCACCAGGGGTACATCCTACCTCCCATACTGAGCTCGACGACAGGATCTAACGGGGTATCGCACAGAAGCATTTATCTTTGTTATTATATTCTTTTTTTGTTTCTGATTATTTTGAATTTTGTACTATAGATTGTGCCTTAAAAGATCCAAGTTTCGCTAAATCATTTATTTCTCTTGCCGATTAATAATTGTTTCTAATATTTGAATATAAACCAAGCATTGACAGTCAAGCATTTAGATAGTTTTCAATAATTTTATTCATTTATCGGGTCAATTCATTTAATTATTGTGGCCGTTTATCACTACATATTATTATTGCTACATTTATTATTGGTGCAGCTACTAGCGCACGCATACGTATATGTAATAAGCTTAGGTGAACCAAAGTGATCACTTCGGATTGTAGTGTTTAGAGCGTTTGGGTATAAGGCATACAGTACCAAGTTAACAACAGAATTGGTCTCCGTACAATCTTCATATTGTGCCACTGTTATTAATTACTTTAATAGTCATTTGACATTCCTTTGCGTTTAAATTGCCAAAAATTTCACTGTAGGATTGTTGCTGTTGAAAAAAAAACCCTAGAAGCTAATAAATTGATCCGTAAATTTAGATTGTGTTTTCTTGTTAAGTCAAGGTTGAGTTTCTTTGTTTGATAAGCGTGCCTAACAACCCCGTACAACACCAGCGGAGCTTTTCCAGTTTAGTTGGGAAGAACTGGTGGCGCTCTACGACTTCACTCCCGGAGCCGGGCATTGCAAACATGACTCTCCGGTGTTAGGCTTGTTTTTAATTAAAATCTTCACTTGCTCGCTAACTTTAATAGGAAAAACGTGTTGCAATATTTTTTTGCATCTCCAATAATAAAAGAGGGGAAGCTATTAATATATAATGACATGGCCCCTAATTAAGATCCTCTTTCTCCAGAGGACTTTTGCTTACAAAAGTTATTGCTTTCTCTGGTTTTGTTTAAAAAATGAAAATACATATATTTTGGCGTAAACCGCATTTCGATATAAGTAACCATTTTTTTATCAGAAAGGAGTGGCAGTCATTAAGCAATATATGATTTTACTGATCATTGATTTCCTTTACACACCCATAGGGCTCTGATTAGATTTTTTTTTTGTTTCTTGGCTTTTACACTAGGTATTTAGCCAGACCGAATTTTATAACTTTTTAGGATTGCGAAATGAATCGCGTCGGAGGCCGGCTCCTATCCAAACTATTAATAATAAGGGGGTTAGTCAGACAGACAGCACAACACAGGTTAATACTCTTCTCGCTCCCGGGCATCCGAGGAGCTATTCATAAAATAAATGATGCCTCGGATCAAGAGGATGGTGCTAAAAAGAAGGATCTTCCACATTAAAAGCTCAGAGTTCACAGCTTTAAATTGTTATCACTTAAATACTTTATTAAAATCTTAATGATGTCAGCTCTAGGGTTATACAACAGAGTCGATAGAGATATAGGAGTTTGGACATTGTTTTTCACCAGTATTTCATAAAAATTTGGTCTGATATTTTTACACTCAAATAGAAGATGTTGTAAGGTACACAAATCCCCACACTCGCACCCGGGGGTATCCCTGACACCCAGTCTGTGCAGATGTTGAGGGGTTAAGCAGTGATTAGTACGTAATCTAATAATCGTATTTACATGACGTCTACTTAGAAATTCCGACTCAAAGAACCATGGTCTTCTAGGAAAACCCTCAACCAGCGTTGAATATATCTGCCCTCTACTACTCAATGTCTCCCGCCAGAAGCTGTTCCAGCTCAGATAGTGGTTTGCTTTTATAGTGGGGATATAGTCATTTTTGTCCAATTGCATAGGATAAGGTATGACATTTATCCCTTTAATTGCTTCGTTGCACATTTTCTCAAGCTGTTTACTCCAGTTTAATATATTAGTCATAATGATACCTAGGTATTTGTATTCTTTTACCCATGATATAATGTTGTCATTATATTTTAATATTCCTCTTGGTTGATCATGTGCTCGAGGTTGGAACATCATGGCTACCGACTTGTGCGGTGCTATTCTAAAATTGAGGTCCGTGAAATAATCTGTCATTAAATTTAGAGATTCATTCATCCTGTTTATCATATCACCTTCATCCTTCCCTTCCAATATCAAGACAAAA